>JAHZND010003242.1:0-13898 GCA_027744115.1 Acrocyrtus sp. NNG-2020 | reverse complement strand
ATGGGTACCCCCCTCCGTTACGTAATATGTGAACGTCCCCTTGGAAAAGTTTCAAAAATGGAAATTTTATATTAATGAGAATTTATACAGATATCTTAAGGTAGGTTTGTAATGAGTCGATGGCACAGTAAAGATAAAAAATATGTTGGTGTTTTTTTATTTTCAAATTTTGATTTGACTTTAATCAGACTGAATGAAAAATCCTGCATACCATTCTATTCCACCGTTGTAGCATCTTCCTCTTAAAGTAATTAATTAGATGGACAGAAAACATTTGCTCGGATGGATTTTGCAATGGAGTTGGAAATAGCATAAGTGTTAGCATCACAGCACAATTAGAGCAGTCGACGTCATATTTTTTTCTTACTTCAAAAGGATCAGCTTTACTAAATTTAGTCTTTTAAAAATAAAAAATTCGTTCTTTTCTTCCTTGTTGATACATTTTCTATTTCGCTTTCCATAAATTTTAAGTACATATTTCAACTTTTAACTAAAGCGGTTAAAATAAGTATATTTGGATTATACTGATTGCCATGTATGTTACGTTTATAGCAAACTAAGATCTACAATATTCTGTACAATCGCATCGAAGAATGTTGTTTGAGTGCTCCTCTTCAAGATGAATGACTTCCCGCATTTTACAGACAGTGGTCGAAGTGAGGTAAATCTGCGAGCAAGAATTTTGCGCTGGAGTAGGGGCCCCCACGCCATTGCCGCTCTACGGGTTCTAGTCTTTCAAACGATTTCCTTTGTCTTCTCGTGGCATTCAAAAAACAACGACAGAAAGCTGGCTCTCAAGCCAATCGCCGTTATTCCCATATCCAGGAGCAGGACGGACATTGCCATGGGCATTGTTGAGGAGTACCTGAGAACTGTGGCCAAGCAAGCCACACTTATTCCCATGTATGCAATGGCCGCACAACCTATTTTTGTGAGGTGGGGACAATTTTTGTGCTGAAATTTTTTCCATTCTCGCCAGGTGGGGATTTTGATACTTTCTCCTCACCTGGGATTTTTCTGGTGGGGACAAATTATTATCATATCCCTTGCAAACTAGTTTATTTAACAATTCATATAGTTCCTATTGTCAAGTGTTTACTTATACCTTATTAGATCCAGCGCCGTTGCACAAAAAAAGTTTCGGCTCGGAAAGTAGTGTTACAAGAAACCTTCTGTGTGAATTTTGGGGTAAAATGAGACTATTTGTCATCTGACGCAATATTTTTTGGAGAATGTGATGGAAGCCAAGTTTAATTTTAGCCCAAAAATGCACGCAGAAGGTTCTTAGTAACACTTATTTACACACAAAAGGTTCAATTATGACACTACTTTGCACGCAGAAAGTTTACTTGTATACAACAAGTTGTAGTATACCTAAAACAATATATTTTGTGTACAGCATACTCTTCCTAAATGAAAACAACTTTGTAGACAAGAAAACTCCTGAGAAAAACTGAAAGGAAGCTTGTAGAGACTATACTATTGCACATAATGCATTTCGTATAGTGGGGACCATTTGATGCTGTAATTTCATGCCCGTTTTTGAGGTGGGGATTTTGATACTTTCTCCCCACCTGGAATTTTTCTGGTGGGGACATGTCCCCACCATCCCCACCGGTTGTGCGGCCTATGCATGTATGTTGACAGTATGACAGCAACCAGTCTACCGAGACCATTTTCCCACAGCTTCCTTGCAATCTGTGCTTCTATGTACCAGCCAGGAAATTTGGAATGAGCTATTTCCCATTCCAGAATGTCCATGAACCTTGATTGCATTTCCAACCAGTAG
The DNA here is from genome assembly GCA_027744115.1 of Acrocyrtus sp. NNG-2020. Lineage (NCBI taxonomy): Eukaryota > Metazoa > Arthropoda > Collembola > Entomobryomorpha > Entomobryidae > Acrocyrtus > Acrocyrtus sp. NNG-2020. Next base: position 12,109 of record JAHZND010003242.1, on the reverse strand, counting down.
AAGAGTACAGATCCAGTAATGATGCCGGTTCTCCACAATTCCAGACTTCCTAAGAAAGTCGCAACAAGTCTGAAGAAAATTGAAACAACCCATTCAAAGCTGTACGGCTGTTCCAGTTGAGGAAAGACGCTTCCCCCGTAGACCACAAAAGAGTGGAGTGGATCCAGATTCATTGCAACGACGTAAAATGATAACAGTGGAGGTTCAAGGAGACCTGTTGCCTTTTGACCGTGCCCAAACAGTCCGTCTATTTGCTTCCACTTTTTGTCGACAATTAACCTCCTGAATGAAGTTCTATTTCCACCTGTGAGATACCATCATTAATATATCTAAATTACTAAATTATTATATCCTTAAATTAGACTAAAAATGAGACGGTAGCAAAGTACTGATGTGGTCAAGCTGCGTTTTTAATCGTTTTGTTGCGTCCACAACTTCATCCGCGTGGATTGTTATGACCAGGGAGTATCCCAGAAGAACGGAGAGCAGGGACGTGCAAAGAAATCCAAAAATGATTTCCATCAGTTGAAACTTCCTTGGAGTGAGAATTGGGAGAGAAGAAGATGTAAATAGCAGAACCACCGTGCTATACATGATAACCCTATAGGTTCTATATTTAGAGGAAAACTTCCCTTTGGAAAAATGCCGATACATAGAAAAAAACCAGGAGAGCAAGCCTTCAAAATAAATCTTCATTTTTGCTGATCAAACTGAAAAAAAATGTAGGAGCTACTGCAATGTTAAGAAGACACTAGGTGAAGAAACTGTGCCAAGCCATTTTTCGTTCATCGGGGTCACATCATTGACGTCACTCATCAATCTGTTTTATGACTTTCTCATTAAAGATTTTATAAATAACTGACCGCATTCGGAGAACAACAAAAAATGACGATTATTATAATTTTCTGTTATATGCACTTAGGCAGTAAACTGTAAGGTATCTATTATGACTAGAAAATTCAGCTAGTTATGGAAGAGGAAGTTTAGAAAGTTAAAAGCGGCTAGTAGTTAATTAATTTATTAAGTCAATTAAGTGCCACCGATTTTTATATAGGCTACGTAAGCAAATCGATAATTACTAAATTGTAAAATATTTGCTCGTAGCTCTAATAAATACGAACATGTTTGTAACTTTAAATTACAGATAAAAACTTATATTGTACAAAATAATCAAAACCTACGAACAAGTTGGAATGCTAAATGCGACATTACAGAAAATTGCTATGTAGGGTAGGATTTCTCCGTGAACATTATAATGCTGTTTATTACTGTGATCGATGGAATAATTATCTTTGACTGTTTACGTCATTAACCATTTCATTTCCCAGCTCGTGGTCCGTCGAATTTATTTAACGACAAGTCGGTAGCAACAGTGGCCGCACAACCTATTTTTGTGAGGTGGGGACAATTTTTGTGATGCAATTTTTTCCATACTTGCCAGGTGGGGATTTTGATACTTTCTCCTCACCTGGGATTTTTCTGGTGGGGACAAATTGTTATCATCTGCTATGCAAACTAGTTTATTTAACAATTCATATAGCCCCTATTGTTAAGTGTTTATTTATACCCAATTAGATGCAGCGCCGTTGCACCAAAAATTTTCAGCTCGCAAAGTAGTGTTGCAAAAAACCTCTGTGTGAATTTTGGGGCAAAATGAGATTCTATTTGTCATCTGACGCAATATTTTTTGGAGAATGCGATGGAAGCAAAGTTAATTTTTGCCCCATAAATGAACGCAGAAGATTTTTAGTAACACTTATTTACACACAGAATGTTCTATTATGACACTACTTTGCACGCAGAAAGTTTACTTGTATACTACAAGTTGTAGTATACCTAAAACAATATATTTTGCGTACAGCATACTCTTCCTAAATGACAACAACTTTGTAGGTAAGAAAACTCCTAAGAAAAACTGAAAGGAAGCTTGTGGAGACTATATTGTTGCACATAATGCATTTCGTGTGGTGGGGACAATTTTTGATGTTGTAATTTCATGCCCATTTTTTAGGTGGGGATTTTTGATACTTTCTCCCCACCTGGGATTTTTCTGGTGGGGACATGTCCCCACCATCCCCACCGGTTGTGCGGCCTATGGGTAGCAACAAAAGTGGCATGACCAATAAACAAAAACTGGGGCAATGTGAGACAGGTTTCAGAAGTTGGCTGTATCTTTCCTTTAAACTAAAAGGATAAGTTTTACTTTTTAAAAATAATAAATTCTCTTCTTCGCTTGCTTGTCAGTAGTTGTCAGTACCTATTCGCGCTCTAGTGCTATAAAAAAATGCAGGAGCTACTGCATTATTAAGGCGAGACACTAGGTGAAGAAACTGTGGAAAAACTGCAAAGCCATTTTTCATATGTACATCGGGGTCACATCATTGACGCCACATTGAATATTTGAACTGTCACCGATGCTGCCAGCATCCTGTTCTTTTTAAGCGGAATCGCTTTACGGTTTATTCCTGCGTATTTTGGTTATGAAATGCATGAAACAGCCTTTGATTGGAGGATTCGTCCTGATGGATCGACGAATTCTCTATTTGGTATCTTCAAAAAAAATCAGCTATTCTGACGCTCCCTTAGTACAAATCTAAACCCAGAAGACTCGAGAAACCATCTAATAGCTGATTATCTCCGACACTATCAGTGTTATCAGGCAAGTGTGAAAATTTGGCTTAGAGGAAGTACTGGTGGAGACTGCAAAAAAGTGTAGAGCGTATTCACTTGGTTTATGCGCAAAACTAAAATGTGAGGATTCAAGGGGAAGTAAGAGTTAGTGAAACCATCTAGTAGCTGGATTGTTATAATTTTATCAGTATTTGTAGGGAAGTGTGCTGAATTTTAATTTTTTATTTCAAAAAATACTCTTCGCAAACAGAAGAAAAAAATGGGTACTTTTAAACAACAAAGAATTAATTTAAATTTTAATTATGACTGAAAATATTTTAATCGAATTTGCCATTTGATAATTCGTCGTTATTTTTTCATGTAATAACCATGTTCAGCTACAGACTCGTTAAAATAGCAAAATGCATTATCCACATCTTCCGTGCTCAACTTTGGGAAGTATTTTAGCACCACTGGCTTCACCTCATCGTAGCTCTTATAATGAGTAGCCGTCTTCTTTTTGTCACTGCCGATGAGGACTGAGCAGCCTCTAATCAATATCCACTTCCGGTCCCCATCCAAATTCACAGTGTCCACCATTTCACCATTTTCGTCCTCTTCAAAATATCGAAACATTGTAGGTCTTCTAATGAAAAAATTGAACTCGAAGTTATCAGCAAGCGGCTTCTGGAAGTATTCTGTTGTTCGGGGGACCATTGTGAAATTGTAGCGGGGGAACTCGACACTTTTATCTTGCTACAAAAATACTTAAATTAAAAATAATTTTAATTGCTTTTAATTATTAAATTACTAAATCTTACATAAACTCCTCCATAGAGACTTCCATCCAGTTGAACTCTAAGATAAATGCCATTCCTATCGGGCGGATTGTATCTATACCTCACCCCAGCAGCAGTATTGATGTAGGGCAGGTCATGGATTGGAACCGGTTCGTGAAACGGAAGTCCGATACCACAGTCCAGTAGATATCTTCTGTCATCCTCAAACTCCACAATACAAATGACATGGTTATCCGGAAGTAGTCCTCCTCCAAACACCTCACTGCATATGACATATGAGTTGAATCCAAGTGCCTTCAGAAGAAACGCCAGAAACCCATTTTGAGTTATGCAGGATCCCCCAAGGCCGGTTAGACCAATTGGAACAATGGTAGTATCATCTGGAACGTAGCGCGCCTCTGGAGGTCGTGCGGTCATTACAATATTCTGAAAAATTTTGAAAGAATTTTTTTTTAGTAAACAATGAAAATTAGCATTATAAATATGTCACAGAAATATGTTTACCTGGAAATAAGTATGATGAAGGTAATGTGCCGTCAACACGCGAAGAAACTCCAATTTGTCTCTCTCCAAAACCTCCTTCCATTTTGCTAGCCCCAAAACATTCTCCAGAAATGAGGTGGCTTCGTCCAGTGACATCGCCATCTTACAGCGCAACGTGGCTTAATTACTTTCACGAAATTGAATTGAACAATGGTAGTATCATCTGGAACGTAGCGCGCCTCTGGAGGTCGTGCGGTCATTACAATATTCTGAAAAATTTTGAAAGAATTTTTTTTAGTAAACAATGAAAATTAGCATTACAAATATGTCACAGAAATATGTTTACCTGGAAATAAGTATGGTGAAGGTAATGTGCCGTCAACACGCGAAGAAACTCCAATTTGTCTCTCTCCAAAATCTCCTTCCATTTTGCTAGCCCCAAAACATTCTCCAGAAATGAGGTGGCTTCGTCCAGTGACATCGCCATCTTACAACGTGGCTTAAATACTTTCACGAAATTGAACCTGTTCTACTCTATTAAGAAAGCTCAGCTAATTTGCGAAATTGATGTAAAAATCGCATCCTTTATAAGTACGATGGATAACAAAGCGGAGTGTGTAATTAAAATGTAATACTTACACAGCGCGTAAGCAAGTTTAAAGTACTTAAAATTACATAACTGGTTTATGCCTATTACTTGGTTACGCGCAAACTGTTTTTTTATCTGATGAACTATTTGATGCACTTTGCTTTGGTGTAAATTGAGAAGAAAACACTTTAGCCAAATGCATTTTGAGGATTAAAGTTTTGCAGGGAAGCGCCTAGATACTCTCTCGAGTGGACGCTTATTTCATATCCCAAAGGAGAACAATTGTTTCAAAAAATAAAAAAGGCTTTTAAAATTGTGGAGCATCGGCCGCACCACTCTAGCTCAAATTTGCATTTAAGCTTAACAGATTGACGTAGGGTACAAATGAATTTACTTGCACTTGAATTTAGTATTAAAACTGAAGCTGCTAGGCATCGTTCCGTGATGCAAAAGCTCATAAAATTAATCAATTTTAAACCAGTTGCAGTTGTATGAAGGATGTAAGTGGCGTTGTCTAAAATTTTGACATGAGTTAATTATTTTAAAAAATAAAGTGCTTTTCGAATGGGGAAAAACTTCAGTTTATTCCAGTAACACAATAATTATCACAATAATTATTTAATTATAAGTGTTGCTAATTTGTTTTTAAAAAAAAGTTAATTATTTTAAAAAATAAAGTGCTTTTCGAATGGGGAAAAACTTCAGTTTATTCCAGTAACACAATAATTATCACAATAATTATTTAATTATAAGTGTTGCTAATTTGTATTTACGCATAGGTATAAAGTAAAAATTTTGTCTTATATGTCACTTAATCAGGGTACTCCTTTAAGACTTTGCGCGATAGTAGCCATGCTCCGCGACGGTTGCATTAAAGTATCCGAAAGCACTTTCTACATCTTCCGGTTTCAACTTCGGAAAATATTTTATTACTACCGCTTTCACTTCGTCATAGCTCTTATAATGAGTGACGCTCTTTGTCTGATCACTGCCGATGAGGACAGAGCAACCTCTTATCAAAATCCATTTCTTATCCCCGTCAATGTTTACCGTGTCCACCATTTTGCCGTTCTCGTCCTCTTCAAAATAGCGAAACATTGTAGGTCGCTTAATGTAAAAGTTAAATTCAAAGTTGTCGGCCAACGGCTTCTGGAAATATTGCATTGTCCTCGGGATCAGAGTATAATCGTAGCGAGGATGTTCATGTGATTTATTTTCCTTTTTAGGAAAAAAATAATTACAAAATTATGACAAACAATTAAATAATTAAATTAACAGAGCTTAAATTTTTTTTGGAGAATTACGTAAAGTCCATCGTATAGGCCTCCATCGAGCTGGACTCTCAGGTAAACTCCATTTTTATCAGGAGAAGTGTAGCGATAGCGCAATCCCGCTGCCGTTTTAGTGTAGGGCAGGTCATGGATTGGAACCTGCTCGTGAAACGGAAGTCCGATACCACAGTCCAGAAGATATCTTTGTTCACCCTCAAACTCAACAATACAAATGACATGGTTATCCGGAAGTAGTCCCGCACCAAACACCTCACTGCTCACCGCATACGAATTGAATCCAAGTGCCTTGAGGAGAAACACTAAAAACCCGTTTTGAGTTATGCAGGATCCTCCAACTCCTTCCAGTGCAATAGAAACAACGGTGGTCTCATCAGGAACGTAGCGTTTCTCCGGAGGATTTGCAATCATTACGATATTCTATCAAAACATCAATTCTTTTCAAAAATCTAAAAAAAAAATATTTAAACTTAGAACGCAAATCATGTATTTCTTACCTGAAAGTACGTATGGTGCAGATAATGTGACACAAGAACCCTGAGAAACTCCAGCTTATCTCGTTCCAAAGTCTCCTTCCATTTATGGAACTCCAAAACAGTTTCTAAAAACGAGGTCGCCTGCTCCAGCGTCAATCCCATCTTGACGAATTCAATTTCACTCTCTTCCAGAAATTATGTATTCCCAACTGATTCTTTTTATCTTACTATTACAATGTTTATCTACGTCAATAAAAAATAATTGCAACTTATTTATGCATAGTGCTTACAGAAACTACTTAAGCTTACATTGCTAGCACACATCCAGATCCAGGGCAAAGATATCGGTCTGGAAATTAGATCTAAATACCATCTGTTGTCTGTCTAAACTTATCAGTCTGGACTGCTGCTGGATTTGACTATCTCCAAAAAAACCTACGCAGCCACTGCAATTACATAGCCAGTTTTTGAGTACAAATGTGCTGGCTGGCATCTGATCAGAAAGTATCAAAATGAAAGCGCATTCTGCGTATATCCTTATGCCTGGCGGCGGGACTTTCTGGACTGCTGCTGGATTTGATTATCTCCAAAAAAAACCTACGCAGCCACTGCAATTACATAACCAGTTTTTAAGTACAGATGTGCTGGCTGGCATCTGATCAGAAAGTATCAAAATGAAAGCGCATTCTGCGTATATCCTTATGCCTGGCGGCGGGACTTAGAGAGGCAGTAGAACTCTTTTCATCCTACTAATAATATGACTTGAAGCTATTAGCTCTAGGCTCAATAAGATCACAATGGAACGTTTTTACAAGCAGAAGCACACAACATGAGAATGAGAAATGACAGCACGCAGATAAGTGGAAGAAGCAAAAACGAGAATTACGCAAGAGTAGGATAGGGACAGGTGATGGTTAGGTAGTTCGGCTGTAGTTGTCCAGAGAAGAGAATAAAAGGGATATTCCACCCACTTATTTTAGTAAATTTTTGCAGCATTGGTTAATTGTGTTTGCCGAAAAATACATTTAAAAAGATGAGTTCGTTGTGCTTTCCATACGGAAAGGATAAATCCTATGGTTAGTCAGAAACAATTTTTATGTTGGTAAAAGATTTATTTAAATAAATATAATTTAAACCTATTTTCAAGTGTTGATTTTGATACTGTCGTAGGAACCGGCGCGGACTCACTTATGAACAGACNGTAAAAGATTTATTTAAATAAATATAATTTAAACCTATTTTCAAGTGTTGATTTTGATACTGTCGTAGGAACCGGCGCGGACTCACTTATGAACAGACTGCTTGAAATTCGCGAGGAAAACATTAAAGACGAGAAGGTAGCTAAATTAGTCTCCGAAGCTTGTGAGGAGGCAGTTGGTCAGCATGAGTTCATTCAAAAGAGTGGATATCCGGAAACTCCCATGCAGAAAAAAATTCAGGCAGATGTGAAGACCGATCCCAAGACAAATCATGGATTAGGCATGCTCACCTCTCCGTTCGAGGGTAATTTTTTGAACAAATGAAATAATAATCTCATATAGCTAAAGTAGTTCCGCAGCTTAATTAAAATCTTTAATTAAAATGCTGCTTAGTATAGGGAACTTCCTCAAAATTCTTGCGGAGATGAACAGAGCTGAAGAAATTTTGGACATTGGAATGTACGTGGGATACAGTGCAGTAACCTTTGCGGAATCAGCATTTGCCGTAAAAATAAAATAAATGAACAGAGCTGAAGAAATTTTGGACATTGGAATGTACGTGGGATACAGTGCAGTAACCTTTGCGGAATCAGCATTTGCCGTAAAAATAATATAAAGTTGTCATTATTGTACTATCTTCATTGGAATGTTTTGCAATTGGAATATTGGAAACCACACCATAATTTCATTCTTATGTATGTGGCTCTAACAGAAAAGCGTCGTCACTCTTGAGGTTGAGGAGTACTACAAGGAATTTGTGGAAAGCCGACTGGCGGGAACAGCCCTTGAAGAGAAGGTGCGGGTTATGCTAGGACCTGTTGACGACTCACTGGTCCAGTTGAGTAAAGAGGGAAAGCAGTTCGACTTCATTTTTATTGATGCTAATAAGACAGGTTATCTAGGTTACTATAAGGTAAACGGAAACTTAAAGAATTTAAATTAATTAATTTTGTAAGTTATGCGTAGAAAATTGTTTTGAATTTTTCAGTGCATAATGGATAACTATTTACTGAAGCCGAATGGAACAATTGCGTGCGACAATGCCCTCTGGTACGGAACCACCCACAATAAGTCCAACAGATTGGGAGAAGTGCTTTACGAGTTTGTGGAATATGTCAAAAATGACGAGCGAGTTACTCAGGTAAATATTCAAATACATATGCTACTAATAACAGTACAATTTAATCGATACAGCTTTCCAATAACTGAAGCACGTACTAAAATAATAGTTTCCTGTTTGCTGCAGATGATAATCCCTATCCGAGACGGAATCTTTCTGATAAGACCTAATAGTATGAAGTCATGAAGTGATATATTCTGCTGTAAATTTAATTCATCATATACGCTTCATAAATAAATCGGGTAAACCGACGGTTCAGACCGGCTGCAAAGAAATGCACATGATCCCTAGAGAGTGTGTACCAAATTTAAAACAAATCGACACATCCGTTTCGGAGTTAGGACGCTCAGGGACGGACAAAAAGACAGACGGACAGACATGCCCAATCACATAGGCTACTTAACGAAAAACTAATTTGATTAATTAAGTGTGACAATCAGCTTAATTAAATACAATTTGCATACTATATTGAATTATCGCCCAAGGTGGGGAGCAGAGAGGCAATGCAAATTCAACTTGAGGCTGCCACTCAAAATTAGGTATAAAATAACTTACTTTGGTTACTTTTGCAGATGTAGCTAAAATATTACTTTGCTATTGTAAAAATACGGTGTAACATCCAGTATTACTGGGAGCCATTAGACAGTTAAAGCGAATAAAAATATGCCGATCACGCTGTCAACGCAATTGTGATTCGGCAGGAAACTTATAGTCTAGTTGGTTCCGTGGAATTGTTGGAAACTTGAGATAAATGCTTTTCTTTGGGGAATGGGTCCCCCGATTTACATTATACAGTATACCTAGTGTGCTGGTATACCCAAATTTATTTATTTTAATTTAAAACGCATCCGAACATTTAAATTTAAACATTTTCACGTTTCTCCTTTCTTGTGATGTCTTTTGAGATGATGACAGTGCGAGCTTTTGTGCCTTGAGAAAGTCCGGCCTTGCGAAACTTTTCCCGCATTCTTCACACACGTACCGAGTACGCGTTTCAAGATGGAACGCTTCTACATGCCTCTGAAGACTTTTCTTTATTCCGAATCCCTTTCCACAAGTTTCGCAAACGTAGGACTTCTTCCTCTCGCTAGTCTCGCTATTGCAGTGGAAATTCACTGCATGATTTCTGAGATCAGTTTTACTTAAAAATTCCCTTTCACAGCCGTCCATGTTGCATTTCAAAACAGTTCCGGAATGCTTCCTCATGTGCAGTTGGAGAGCAAATGTCGACGGAAACTTAGCACTGCAAACTTTGCAAAGAAGATGGGCGCTTCCGTGCACCTTAATTTTGTGATTGATCAAACCAGCGGCATAGTTAAACTGCTTGAGGCAAATATCACATTCCCGACGATTTGAAGCTGTGCCTCCTGTCGATTCGGCATTTTTCCCATGTACTATGCGCTGGTGGTTGCTTAGCCCAACTTTAGAGATGTACTCGCCCCCGCAATACTGGCACATGATAGCAGGCGACGTTCCAAGCTGATGCTCACTGAAGTAGTGTAGGCGTAGGCTTATCATCGATTAAATTTTAATTGAGTCGTCGTTGCAAATGTCACAGAGCACCCCATTAATATCTTTGTACCCGTAGACATGCTTTATCTTGTCGTCAGCGTTTTCGAACATGAAGCAACAGTGATTGCATTTGAATACTTTTTCAACACGGTGAGCGTTGACTAGGTGCTCTTCGATTTTTGACAATTCAACTACCTCTCCACAATTGGTGCACTTCTGCTCCGTCTTTGGCAAACGAAGTTCATGCTTATACAGGTGATACTCCATGCTCTGAGAAAGGTGGAATGTCTGATTGCAATTTGGAAGGGGACACTCTAGTAGTGTAGCGTCTGGGTTCCCTCCTATTTCCAGTTCGTGAGTTCTCAAGTGGTTGTAGAGGTGCCTAACATTACTGGACGTATGCTTGCAATGCCGACACTGTCCGTTCACACTAGAAGTTTCACGGGTCAATTTAACGGGGGCCACTTTTTTACAAATTTTTGACCTTTTTAAGTGCGCTAACATTTTCATTTGACAGGAGAATACAAATGGGCACGACAGGTTTGCACATTTCGTGGCGTAGCCTTCTACGTGACCCTGAAGGTGCTGGAATATGACAGTAATGGGAATGTTTTCGCCGCAAAGGTCACATTTTTGTTTTAGACCTTTCCGTTCTTTTTCCGAAGTGGGTCTCTTTAGTCTTTTAACTACTTTAGTTTTTTGTAGCGGCTTTCTTTTCTTTCTAATTTCCGGCTTTGGGAGCTTTCGTAGTGGATTCTGTTTCCGTTCTATTTTCTTGTTCTCCAGTGACAGGTCGTCAGACTTCATACTTCCGTTATCCAACTTCAACATCCGAAGTTTGCTTGGTGCGGCTTCGAAAATGGCATCTTCACTTTGATTTTCTCCAGTATATGAAATGTTGCTGTCATCACTGATTTCATTCTCATGGGGGTTTCCTTCTTGCCTAAATACAATATCTGCTTGAGGCTTTTCTGAATCATCTATTAAGAATAGGTCCTCCTCAATTTCTGAATTTTCAGTCACCTCCTCCTTGATCATATCAGTAGGAAACTCTTCGCAGTTCTTTTCTGCAACGCAGATATAATCGAAATTTTTAAATCATTCTTAATACCTATGTACGTGATATTCTTACAAATATTTTTCACTGCTCACCTGTTTCTTCATCTTCTTCGATAATAAGTTGGTGAAGGTGCGTTACCAGTTCACACGTTCTTTCTACTTGGCTCTTTGGATGCCCACAAGAAGATAAATTCTCCACGAAGTTGTCCCATTTGGAAGAGGTGCTTGAGGTAGCAGAAGCTCCGCCCACAACACTTCTAATAGTTTCCATTTGTTTCTCGAGCAATTCCTGAAGGAGCAGCAACTGCTCCTGGAGAGCCTGCAATTTTTTAAAATGAGCGAAGCAGGGCTGGCAAGTTGGAGGTAAGCTGGGAAGCCATTTGTCTATATCTTCCTTGTCCTTAACATTTTTTACACTGAAGCAGCGCTGGAAAATGTGGAAGGGGTGAATGTCTTCTTCAGCACAAAAATTAGACGCATCTGGCGAAACTTGGTCCAGGCAGAAAAGGCAATGATTTTTTAAATCAAGTTGAAAGTAGTCGCTGGTAAGTTCACGTCCGGTTTTCCCACGGCCCTGCAACAAAACACATCCATTCCAGATCGGTCGTAAATTAATAAATTTAAATGAAAACCAAATACTACAAATAGCTTTAACCTTTTATTTTTTTAGTTTAATTCAGACCCCAAGCAATAATTAACATATTCGGACTTACAGGTAAGTTCTGAAAATACTCTTCTAGTTTTGTTCGGGGTGGCAACGGAATTTTCCAAAAATTACGAACATAATTGTAGGCGGATGGGGACAACGAGTATAAGGCTAAAAATTTTGTTAAGTCTTTATCAGGCCACGATGAGCGCGTTTGGCCAGGATGTAGCAGCAACTTCATTTGGGTGGCGCTGAATATTTTTGCCACACAGGAACTCTTTTCTTTCTCCGATGACAACTCTTCTTTAAGCCTATTTAGCTGAACC
>JAHZND010003241.1:0-10096 GCA_027744115.1 Acrocyrtus sp. NNG-2020 | reverse complement strand
TTGATGTATGGGGCTGGATGAGGCTGGCTCATTCGACTCCATCTGAAAATTAATGAACCTTGAGGAGGTAAGAGAAATTAAATGCGAGCTATAAGGCTGACTTGACTATATAAAGAGTGAATCTGGGGTTGCGTCATTTTCGTATAAACCGAGAGGCAAATCGGAGCAGCATGTTTTGTATGAGCAGGTAAAATGCAAGCTTTTTATAAGGACGAAAGCGGTGTGCTGACATTTAATCTTGATAAAAAAATATAAATAATACTTGGAAGTAATGAAGTTAATGATCACTGGTCAGATTTTTTTGTATGGTTTGCGCTGTTCTCGGTTGGGATAATTAGCAAATTATTTTTAAAGGGCAAACACATTTTTTTGGGCAGATGCCTGCTTCGCTGCCACAAAAAGGTCTAATTTACATAGAATAGGTTTCTCTTAAAATAGCAATAATGCATCAACCATATAATTATCAGCCAATTATCCTTTGTCTGTTGATAACCATAAATTTTGCAATAGGCTTTATCCGGTTTTGCTGGATAGATAAAAAGGACATTTACATCACACATCGTTAGCTTGAAAAATTCAGTAATTTGTACTTGCGCATTTTTCCTTGACGCACTTTCACATTTTTAATCTACAGCCATAGCTATATCAAGTTCTGCATCTACCTGAAGCTGCATCCCGCTTCGTTTTCGTCAAACTTGCAGAGTCAATCATTGCCATCAATCTCTTAGAAAGTAGATAAAATTTTATTATCTATAATGATTGGTTCGGTAGAGCAGAGCTTTAAACTGGATTATAACAATTCGCAGCGGGAGACGAGCAAAAAGCTTAAGAGTTGCTCTGTACCTACGACGGCATGTCTCACAAAAAAGGGTATTCTGAAAGGAAATTAATGTTAGTGCAACTACAAGCAAAATATATATTTTTTTATCAAGATTCACGAACGTTGTTTCTCCACAATGCAGGTAATCTCGCCGCTAAAACTATAAAAATGTTTTCCATTTCGTTTAATCGATTTCCAATTAGTAAGCTAATTAATTATCAACTGCTATGTGGATTGAGGGGAAAAGAAAACGAATACTTTTTTTTCCAGCCCCTCCTCCATCCTCAACTTCCCAAACTTTGGAGCGTTAAAAAAACAACAGCAACAGCGCGCATCTTTCAGGATTATCCCGATTTTCCCCCTGAGAAGATAAAAAGAAGATAAAAAAAAATTCCGTACGGATGAAGATGACGATGTGGGATCATTCTCATTTTATTTTCGAGATGTGAGTTCCCCTTTGCTTGAGGATCCGGGCCGACGTGTATCTCCCAGCCATTATAATGCAAAGATAGTCACTCATAATATGCAGCTAATCAAGGGGAAAATGAAATTCGATCAAAGCTCATTAAGGCTTCGGAGATCTTCTCCTGTATCTACCACCAAGTCACGTAGAACATGACTGTGGCAAAGATATAAGGGCAAAAATGTGAATGCCGTCGCCACAAACACATGCACCATCAAATCACTAATACCGAAAACTCAACCATGCTTCCTTCTGGTGCGAGAATTAAAAGAGTACCCCAAAGACCCAAGAAGTGACTTCACTGCCAACTGCCACCTTCGAAGATATTTTTCGCCTGACATTACATTCCTTGCCTAAAAAAAGTTTACGCATTCTCAAAAGAATTAGGTTTTTTTTCGACTGTATGCAATAATGAAAGATGATCTCGGGAATTTAATCTAAAAAAGTTCAGCCCCAGTCTCCTCCCCTTGTATGTTTGACACTGATGGTATGTATATATTCTTTTTTCGAGAGGAAGCTGGTTCTCACAGCGTTTATCACTACGCCAAAAGCAAACATGTGTGTGCAGTGTGCATCGAATTTTAAAATAGGATAGGAAATTTAATAGCTGAGCTCACTCCTAATTTTTTTTAATATTGCAGTGCAATGTGCCCACAAAAATATGAAAGTGAAGAATCCTTTTTTTTAAATTATACATTTAAAGATTTTTTGACAGCAGCATCATTTATTCAATTATTTTTTTCTTGACTTTTCTCCCTTTTCAGGTTGATAATAATGATAATAAAAATAATAGAAAAATAATACGTTTCTTTTTAAAAAGTCAATAATAACAATGATAACCCAAGACATATTTGAACTCACAAGAAGATTCACGAAAAGAGGATTTTTCACGAAGAAAACAGATTTAAACAGCCATAGCCAGAGAGAATGAATAAGTGACGTTGTTAGTGAGAGCTTTAAAAAAAGGTCTTTCCTTGCAATCAGCTTGAAATACCAGCAATTAAACAGTTGTTCTTGTTATTATTGCATAATCAGGTATAAGAAAAGTTTTTTAAAAAAAAGAAAGTACAACTTTCATTATTTTTTTTTGATATTAAAGAACACAAGAGTATTGAATGACAATCAAAAAAGGAATTTTTAAAAGGGAAAATCACTTCTGGATTGTTGCATGCGATTCTTGCGCTGTGCAGCAGATTGAGATAATTTAATTGCCAGATAGGTATGGTATTCTCTCCTGACTTGATTAACAAAGTATACAATATCATTTAGTGAAATTCAACCCCTTCATAAATCTAATAATTATGCAGTATTATTTATTGCCAGCTTGGATATTTTTTGGACTGACTATTCCGATCAGCTTCGATGATTTAATGATTTGCTCCTGCTCGATTCATTCCATTTCCATACCCTCTACGCTCACTTTTCAATAACTCGTTCTATGCTAAACAGTGTCGATTAGTCGATAGGAATAGGAGCTATTCCTTATTTTGAAAAATGCTATCAAGCTCGCATACGTTAATTGAAAATGTAATTTGAGGCTGAATATCATTTTTATCTTTTCATCTCATTTTTCCAGCTCGGGTATGTTAAACAAAGCTTTATTTACATTTTTCAAAATACTCCTTATAGCCTGTCTTCAAAATTTTGTTGGTGTCGGATTTATTTTAGTTACTTAGAATTTCGTATTAACTCATGAAAAATTATATTTTCCTAGGACTGCACTCAATCTACATAGCTGATCTTCAGCGGAGAAAATGAGATGGAGTTGAATCACGGTTGATTATTATCCCAGAAATGTAAAATACCTATGCATACTGCGCATTACACGAAATTATGCCATATCGTGCGTTCGGAAAGTAAATAATTTGTTAATCAGTTAAAGCATTTGCTTTAAAAGCAGTCCACCTACCCAATGTTTTGTTACAGTGTATCTGCTGTAAATGAGAAGTTATCTTCATTATTACAGCCACTCATACTGTGTAAATGCTCCACATTACGATAACTACACGGCTCATCATCAGCATCATCATCACTACAACCACCATCACCAGCAAGGAGCCCACTCCGACTTTGTTTTTTTTCTTGCTTCTCCTCGCACTTCACTCTCCACTGGAGGTGGTGAGACTCACCTTGTTATCCCAGCATATTTATGTGTGTAGTTTCTCCCCATCATGTAAGCAATAGGTATAAGTTGCACCGCTCAAGGGGCAGAAGAACAAAAAAAAAGAATGCAGATGTCCAAAGAAAAAATGGGAAGGAGTGATTATAAATGGGAAAAGAGGAGGCAACACAGTAATTAAAACGAGACGATGAGCTAGTTGAATTTGAAACAACAGCAGACAGAAGACAGCCTTGTTTACTTTTTTGCCCTTTTTCATATCTGTACTACGCTACTTGAGCAATCTCCTACGAAGGGAAAAAAAATTTACATCAGAGTAACAAACCATCTTCAGGGAGAGAGCATTGCATCATCATCATTATCATCTCCACTTTAACAGATATTTCATTTCATTATTTACAATAATTTTCTCCTCCTCATTTCTCTTCATCTCTGCCCTTCAACAAGAAAAATTATTTTATTTTATGGGGATCCTGCTCATCCTCCACAACAACAGCCACAGCCAACAATGTGATACTTTCCCTTCCAGCTACTATTGTTACCTTCTACAACCAAAAAAATTGTATTTCGGGGGAAACAAAAAAAATTATCTACTAAATAGGTACACCTTCTCTGCTCTTCTTCCTGGACGTGGACGTGAGGAAGGGTAACAAGAGACGTATAAATATATATTATTTAGGAGTTATTAGCTAAGAAAAGGGTGCTCGCCTGCTCCTCTCTATCTCACTTCGCTCTTATAAATTCTCAGAGAGGTACTTAGGAGTGTATATCTCATGGGAAGACCCTACACGAAGAAGACTCAGAAAAGAAATTTCTGCTGGCGAAACTTTTTTTTAACGAAAAAAGAAAATGGAGTTTTTAGAAGGATGGACTCATATCATATCATATCATTCCAGTCAGTATTTTAAACAAGATTATCTGCATGTTATATAGCTGCATATATATATATTTTTGAATAATGAAGGGTTGGTCACACAAGTATCTGCTGGCTCCTGCACTACTTCACGGTATTTTGTAGTGTTATTATGGCCAGTCGCCTTCAGACATGATATGATATTTTGGATTATTATTCTAATAAAATACACTCTTCCCGACTAACAATGAAAATCTGATTTTATGAAAATAAGGAGCAGTTCTTTTCACAGGGATGCAGCCTTTCCATACCACACATCACGCAGCCAAGATAAAAAAAAAATTTCAGCAACTCTCAAAAAAAATGAAAACGAGACTCATGCAGGTTTAGGAGGAAACGATGATGATATTTTTTCCACCTTCAAAAAACTTGAAAGATATAAATTGCCCGTAGTCAGCTGCATTCCTGACAGCCGTGCATTTCTCATTCTTGCACAATGTTTTAATCAAACTTAATTAGTTGTCCCTTTTTTCTCCATGAAATTTACGTTTTGTAGCGCTATCATAATCATGATCAAAATTTTTACGTTTGATTCGGCGGCAGTCCAACTTGGAAATGGCTGCATTGTTGTAATTTTTATCTACCTTTAATATTATTATTCCATTCATTCATTTTTATTAGAGTTATGGGGCATTCTCGTACCATCCTCATTTTTAATTACAAGATTACATTTTTTACCCTCTCGCTGATTCCGGAGGAGGTCGATGGAATTTTCACGGCTGCGAGACTGCGAGAAGCTGCGAGTGATGCTCTTCCTTAATTCGAAAGTATCACGATAGGAATTGCGTATTAAAATTCACTCACGACTGATTTGATATGATGGGAGGTAATGCATAATATAAAAATTTGTGATAAGTAAATAAGAAGGAAAAATGAAAAAAATGAAACCTGTTCTTTATCTAATGTGACTGATTTGATATGATGGGAGGTAATGCATAATATAAAAATTTGTGATAAGTAAATAAGAAGGAAAAATGAAAAAAATGAAACCTGTTCACTTTATCTAATGCAATTACACTCTGCGAAGTGAAGATGCTACTCACACATCGCCTCCATATCGAATCACCACAATCGCCGGAAGTTTATGATTAGATTTTTTCAAAAATAAAATTACCGCTGTCAGTGTTCTCCTCGAGAGGGAAATAAGAATACTGCCAATTTTAAGAAAAAAAACTTTTTTTATTTATTTCAAATGCCAGAGTTGTCAAAAATCATGATAATTGAGTATGAGTAGCTTATTAAGGAAGAGGAAACATCTAGATGTAATAATATCTGCTACATTACGAAAAGGAACAAAAAATGAAATTAGCTAAAGAGGAAATTAAATCTCACTCTCACAATTCATAATTCATAATTTCTCTTATCTTTCTGCTAATGGAAGGTATATCATATTACCGTATATATTGTTGTACGTATAGTCCTACTACTACATACTACATAAAGTGAGTTCAATTTTTATCTCATCAAAGTCAAACTTACAAATAAACGTAGACTCTTTTAATTTAAATCATTTTAAAATGTGAAAGCTCAAAATATATGCCAAACTGTTGGCAAAAAGTAAAAGGAATACAAAAGAAAAATTCAAATTCATTCACTTGAATTTAAACTGACATTTAGCAAATTGAGACCACCATTTCAGAAATACTTTTACGCAAGATAGTAGTAGGTAAGAGGTACACTTCATGTAAAAGAACTAACAAAAAAGACAGCTTTTCTTATTTATACTTTATCTGTAGATGTGCTTAAAGTTCATGATATCCTTTACGCACAGAGAAAGATCAAAATTGAACTTGCGTAAAAACGCACAGATCAAAAATGAAAAGTTCGTTCAGCTCTCTCTTCCTTTAGGATTTGCTTGCCCTAGTGGAAGGGATCAAGTTAGCCAGTTTAGCAGCATTATCAGGGTCATAGGGGCGGCCACTCAGCTCATCAGCAATCCTNTCAAGTTAGCCAGTTTAGCAGCATTATCAGGGTCATAGGGGCGGCCACTCAGCTCATCAGCAATCCTACCTGCCTCACGTATTCCAGAGAGGAGGGCTCCGTGCACTGTCGCCGGATAATTACGAATTGTGTGCTCCCCTGTAATTAAAATGCACAGTTATTAGAACTGCTAGGTCGGTAGCAGAACTGAAAAAAGGTAGTCAACAACGGTAAAGAAAAACGGCCGACTTATCCCTTTCCATTTCTTAAAAAAAGAATTTAAGAGGAGGGAAATAATGAAACATTTTTTGTTTAAAAAATGAAGCGAAGATACCCACCTGCAAAATACAGGCGATGAGGGTGATCCCCGGGCCTAGTAGCGGTGCTTGGTGAAGGGATCTCCTGCTGGCCACGTGTGGGTCGGATGGGAGATGCCAACAAATCGTAGTCGTTCCCAGAAGCTCCAACAGCGACAAAGGAGTAGGAGCCGCGTGCATACGGATCATTCTTCCAGCGAGTGACGAGCGTGTCCCTTGGCTTTTATTTTTAAAACGGAGGAAAATCACATTAAAAAGGATTTTCTATTTAAATTAAGCACTTGAAATTGAATGCAAAGACTCGGAGGAAAATGTCACCACCCAAAAATAGAAAGAGAATTTCAATGGAAAAAAGCGACATGGAAAAGCGTAGCAGTAACAAAACAGAAAAAAGTCTGCAGTGATGTGATAAAAGTATTTAAATGAATT
Source organism: Acrocyrtus sp. NNG-2020 (assembly GCA_027744115.1). Lineage (NCBI taxonomy): Eukaryota > Metazoa > Arthropoda > Collembola > Entomobryomorpha > Entomobryidae > Acrocyrtus > Acrocyrtus sp. NNG-2020. Next base: position 3,115 of record JAHZND010003241.1, on the reverse strand, counting down.
GGGCACACGTTCATCTAGATAAAAAAAATGAGAGGGAACTCGGAAGCTTTTTTTTCTCCCGGTCCCAAGTCCTACTCTCAGCTCAAAACTAACCTGAGGTACGCGATCAACTCCAAAAATTTGCTTCAGCACGGCAATGCATCTTCCCACAACGACATCATCACTTACTTCCTCCATAACTGCGGCGGCATCTCCAGCAACAAGCGCGAGGAGCACAGGAGCCCGGTACAAATTCCAGAATAGAAATAATTCGCCTTAAATGAGAAAAAGAGGGCATTATATTATTTGGAAAATGGGAAATGGCAGGATTCAAAACGGATTTAAAAGTTTTGCAGGGTAATACCCCCACTGGTACCAGTAGGAGGTGGAGGTGGATCACCACACCACCAAAAATGCTATTAAAAAAGGGAATAGTGTAAAAGTGCATGCACATAGGTACACACGCATAATTATTATTTCACCTCGGCTCTGTGTGGTGTGAGAGACGTTTTTATAGCTTCCGTCTGTTTAAGAGATGAGGGATAAAAAAAGGAAAGTGAATGGTAAAATTCAATTTGCAAAGTTTTCAAATCCTGCACTCCCTCTCTCCCTCACCGCACATTTCATTTCACTGGAAGAGTCAACTGCAGGAGCAATTTTTGTAGGTATTCTATCAAGTGAAATCATTTTCACGCGCTCTGCTTGCTGTTTAATTTGAAAGAGTGTCACCAAAACCAAAAGCCCAGCGGTAGGTTTATTCATTTTTGCGTAAATATTTGTCTTTCAGCATGAAAAAAAAGTTTGGGAATTGTCGGTTACCTTCCACTCCGGAAGCGGCGGGTTGAATTGAACCGCGTTGTAAGCGCAAATTGTCTTAAAGTTCACATTTCCAGCTGGAATGATTTGCCCTCCGAAGAAGTTAATCGAGTGCCGTAACACACCCAATGGCAAAGTGCATAAGACAACATCCCCTTTGAAATAAGTAGAGGTAATAGTTAATAAAATTTTTGCAAAATTAGGTTAAGCGCGTGTCAATTTGAATTTAGCATTGATTCGCAACTTGAGGTAGGATTAGTGCATTGCAATTTTCTGCTGCTACCTTTAATTCGCTCAGCATCAGTCGAATCCGGATTAGTTGCATCAGTGACCACCACCTCAACTCCGCCCTTCGGGAGGTTGGTATTGATTTCGCGAACTGCAGTTTGAAATCGAATGTTAAGGTTCTTAGACAAGGCCATTGGGACGCAAGAGTATCCATTTCGAACTAATAAAAAATTTTTTAAGGACATGACAGAATTAGACTTATCATATTTTATTAATGCAATCTCAACATTTTATTAGCACAGGCTCATTTCATTTTCACAAAAGCAACAGTTCTCTGTAGGACTCGGCATCATCGTTCACATCATCGCAGATAAAGACTTAACAAGGCAAAGTTTATAATCTGCGCTCTTCCTATTCAAAAACATTTCCTCGTAAATAGAAAGACGGGCATATCAAGTTTCAAAAAAGGTAGCGATTTTGATATTCATATGCGATTGCACTCTACCACCACCATACCACCGCCAACCACTTTTCTTTCTTTCATTCGATACACGGCACTGATAAGATTTGCTTTTTTAGTCGGCACTTCACTTGTGAAGTTGATGTGGAGGCGGAGTCTCCCCAACAAGCAACCATTTAACCACCCAGTATGCAAATAAATGGAAGTCAGCAGTCAACCGTTCTTTTCAATAGCCAACTTGAGCGAGTGACGACCAGCTAAAAAATTCATGCGAGCGAAAAGCATAAGAAAAAATGAACAATAAAAAACCGTTCATAAAACGGCTGTAAACTCCCCTTTTTTCTCCTTCGGCTAAAATCTGTAACATATCAAGCCACCGACGAAGAAGACGACAGACCGGGAAAAAAACTTTTTTTACTAATAATCTTACGATCCTATCCATTTCAAATCTATTCCCATTTACTTCTATTATAAAACTTGTGCCTATGTCCATTCCTCCTTTATCGGTAAACGGCTACGAATATAATGAAACTACTCCATTTTAATTTTTCTCCGGCCAGAATTCTAATCAAATCAACTGCGGAAAAACACAACCTCCGGTTTTGTGACCGGCAGGTAGGTACAAAATATAATTGCCAAGTTCTCAGTTCTCCACTCTCATTATTTCCCTCCGGTAGGTACGCATTCACAGATTAGAGCTGGACCAAGCTACTCATTAGCCCTCCCAAAATCAAAGGTTTTTTTCTTGGCCACAGAGCCAACGTGCATTTTATTAAGGGACCTGGCAATAATCTATAAAATCTACGGTTTAAGGAGGATCATAAGCAATCACATTTACTTTGACATGAGCTTGAAAAACTTTACGGTAGGTATTATAGGTTCAATCTCCCAATAATCATTTGGACTTGCATCAGGTGCGTAGCAAGAAAAAAGGATAATTTCAAGTAGTAAAAATTAAACTCTTTCTCATTTCTTACCAACAGAATACCTGTTTTACCCTCTTTCCGTACATGCATACAGCTTTACTGCTAAACTGCAGTAAACAGTTTCAGCCTTCAAAATGAGAGCTAATAAAAAACTAAATGACTTAATAAAAAATATTCCTCGAGTAAAAACAAAAGTTTCGTCTTCCTCTTTCTCCTCCTCTTCTTAACTAAATTTCCTCCCTTTAGAGTTTTATTATTAGCTCTATAAACATTTTTTTATTTATAGCTGGCTAAACCAGTCGCACAATATCTTTTTTTTAAAACAAAGAGTAATCCATCCAACTTAAATGGAGAGGAAATATTACTGCAATTTCTTCCGCTGCATTTTTATGAATTTTACGCTTAAACGTAAATGTCAAGTTGCAACTTTTACTGTTTTCTTTCCTACAAATCCTACCTTAAAATCTGGTCAAATTATGCCTATCATTCCTGTTAAATTTTCCTTAATAATCTTATCAGCTCCAATTGATTTAGAGGTAATCATACGCTTAAATTAACTCAAATGTTCGTAAATAAATTGCACATTTTCCCCCTTTTCTCTACCTAAACCTGCATAGTACGGTTACGGTAGTACCTAGAAAAAATTATTGTCGCCTATCAAGAAGACGTCAGAATTTTCTTGTAAGCTACCTACATGCAAGGCACT
>JAHZND010003240.1:0-16178 GCA_027744115.1 Acrocyrtus sp. NNG-2020 | reverse complement strand
TGATTATTATGCGCTGATCGGGCAGAGTTCAATAAAGTTTCTAATATGTACAACAAATGCGTAGTACTGCTGATTTACTTATTACAGAAATCGATAGCAGAAGACGGATTACGTATAAAATATCATTCATTTTTTTAAAAAAAGAATGACTGCTAACTTAGGTTCAGTAATTGTCTGTTCTCTTCTTCTCTTGCGTTTGCGCATGCTGACTGCCCAAGATCAACCTGTTATTATTTCCTTTTCTAAAATTGGTGCTGACCGACAGAAAGAACTCCACGATGTCGTTGACTCCACTCTTGTCACTCCTCAATGGCTTGCGTATAATTAATTACACACGACAATAAATTACTAATAAATACGTTAAATAATGGCCCTGTGTAAATGCAAACAAAGTTTTTCTGCGCAGCAATGACCTCTACGACACTGAAGAGATAGAGACACTAAGGTACCCTCACTATGAAAGACGTTTTGGGATCACCCAGCAGAATCAGGACATTATTCTTCTCTCACGAACTGGCAAGGAGCTATTTCCGAACTGTAGTGAAATTCTGGGAGCGAAGAAGAAAACCCGGCGTCTTTTCAGCGTTAGTGATTACAGCTACCGAAGAACGACAGGGATTCAAGCAAAACACATGCACGCCGAAAAGCTGGGTTTCCGGTTTCGCACATTTGGGCTGACCGATGAAATGATTTTACCATTCCTTTACTTACCCACTGGGTGGATCCTTTGTCTATTTCTTATGTTCAGTGCGTGGATATTCTTCACCCTAATTTTAGGTCTCATTTCTAGTTCATGCCGGCACCGAATTGGGAATGATTTGGAGTAACTTCTTATGGGGACCTGTTAAGCGCTTTTTGAGAATGGTTCTAATCAAACTTGAAGTACGCCGACAGAAATGGCTTCGGTACCTAGCACCTGACTATTTTCTGGAGCCTCGGAGTACATGGAAAATGCCGTACTTTCTTAGACACGACTATCTTGAGGACATGCCCCCTGAATTGGCGCCCAAACCCCCAATAAATAAAATTGACTACAGTATGTATATCCTCGGGGAGGATGACTACGATGAGGTAGATCTGGAAATGGGGGAGCTAGAATACATCGACGAAATTCTACAGTTCAAGGAGGAGGATCCGAGCGCGGTTGCTCGTCTTTTAAAATACAAACTTGGAGTGGCAAAGTTTTACAGCTACTTTGATGAAGACATTCTCTCTGATGATGAGGACGTAGATCTCCTCCCGGATCCAAACGCAGATGCGAACATCGAAATTTTGGACGAAAATGGGGTTCCCATAAATAGTGAACAAGCTCCACCGCCTCAGGAAGAATCTGATCCAGATTATTTAAAAGTTTTGGAATTAAACGAGCCTTGGATGAATCCTGAATTCGACGACACTTTCGAAGGCTCTTCCGTACGAACTACAGGAGATCCGTAAGCGCCGAGAGATAGTTAAAGATTTGAAGGAGGAAATTCTCTATCTCCACTCGATAATCAGTAATAGTCATGAATTCGACGCGAACATAGCTGAATTCTCTCCGGATGAAAGGAAAAAATTTCAGGCGAAAGCCACAAAGCTACTAGACAAGTACGTGAGGTATTCCAATAAAACCAAACAGAGAATTGCGGAAATAGAGCCAAGCGACAAAGCAAAATTCCAGCAAAACGTTGCTTTAAGTAAACACCTTCCTTTAATTAATCAAATGAGTCACTACAACCATCGACTGAACCTCAGGCATGAAAAACATTCAGACCCAGTAAAGAGAGTTGTACAGTTGGACACGTTTGGAGGACCTTGAAGAAACGTCTCTTTAGAACGATACCAATAAAAGAAGTATAATCTTCCAAGCATCCTGAAACAAAGATTAATTTGGATGTAAAATTTGTTGCTTTTGACTTAAATTGTATGGTTCATAAAGCCATTCAATTCTACATTTACGTTCCAATAAAAGACAAACTTGCAGTATTGCTCTATTTACAGGATTAGCATAGGAATTGGTTTTTATATAGACCGGATGCTGATACGATTATATATACTATGGGAATAAACTAACTCTTGTAGACTAAGCCAATGCTAAACGCTAAACCGAGACCACTTCCATTTATAATTGCGAGCTAGAGAGTATAGTATCGCAATCACAAGCATTTTTTTGTCCCTACTTTTCTTCGTTCAAGTTGATAAGTTACATTTTGAACTGCTCACGCTTACCCTAGTGTCCTCCATTCATCCATAGGACATGTGAACAGTCATGAGGGTGAGATGCAAGATGCAGTAGTGACATATGAGTCATTTGAAATGACTGGAACTTGGAAGCTCAGGGGCAAAATAGGCACAGGCAGGCACTGCTACTATGTGTAACGAAATATGCTTTAGCGATTCTTCCTTTGGAGAAGTCAGTCTTTCTTTTTGCTCTTCTGTGGTATTTCCACTATATATGCTCGTTTGAGGGAAACAGAAACTGGTAAAAAGCTCTACTATGTATAACGAAATATGCTTTAGCGATTCTTCCTTTGGAGAAGTCAGTCTTTCTTTTTGCTCTTCTGTGGTATTTCCACTATATATGCTCGTTTGAGGGAAACAGAAACTGGTAAAAAGCGGTTAAAGGAAACCACATCGGCTTTGACAGGAGTTATCACTAAACAAACTACTCTTTTCAGCCGTAGAGGGCTTCAAAGCAAAATTTTCCATTGTTATTATAGTTTCAGGCCAACTTTCGGTTTTCGTGGCTGTTGATTAGTAATCAGAAATTATGCAGGTTTTAACTTTAAAAACGACAGTTTTTTATGTCTCTACTCCCCGCTCGTCAACTTTTAGATAAAATAGTCGATGAAATGAGATGGGTTCAAGTTTCAACGATAGATTTGTGCTATTTTACAACATAGGTGTGCAGTGTTTACAAATTAGTGGAAAATGAGGAAAATTACAGTTCACTTGTTTCTCGCAAATATTATATTCTCCACGTGTGATCTCAAAACGCCCCATTTTATCACTTCGCTAACGACGTCGTTTATTCTGGTCACGTCCGCATTCAATATAGATGAAGAATTCCCTATCGTCATTAGCAATCAGTTTAGTGGTAAACAAGCACATTTCGGACTTTCCCTAGCACTCTTACAGAAAGGCCCTGCACCCCCTTACCGTAGACATTCTACTTTGAAAAGAGAGACTGACATAACGGGATGGGTGGTGATTGGAGCTCCAAAGGCGAATTCAACGAAGGCCAACCACTCACAGATTTATGAGCCTGGGCAAATATGGCGATGTTCCCTTGGCTCCTCTCATGGCAAACTTTGCGAAGTGGTTGTGATGGATCCTACAGGGGAATACGATCCTTTAGACCCTCAGCTACCTTACAGGGATAGGAAGGATGGGGGTTGGCTCGGAGGCTCAATGTTTGTCGGTGAATCTGATCGCTTCGTGACATGTGCTAAGTCGATGGGTAAACCAGAAGTACACGGATCTCTACTTACTCAACGGAATGTGCTATTGGCTCCCAAAGTCTCATTTAATGACTGAGAATACTGACCAAGACTGGCCATGGCTTGGACATAAGCTGAGCTATAGACTAAGCCCACTTCTGAACGGATGTAAGCGTTACTTGTCAGACTGGAAAACACACTTTAATTGGCAGATTGGAATCCATATTAATTTATATCATTATCCATCTTTTAGCAAAGCAAGCGTATAAGTTGGTTGGAAAGTGGAATGGTTCCCAGCAAGACAAAAATGTCGTTTACGATTGGGCGTACGGCCAATTTGGATTTTCAGTTCATGTCACACCTCAAAACGAAATGATAGCTGGCTCAGTGGGAATTCTGGATTGGACTGGAAGCGTTGTGTACTTTCGAAATACGCTAGGACCGAGATCTCAGTTCCGCCGCTATAATGCCCACGCCAGTTCCCCTGCATTTTCAGAGCTTGTCGTTGTTCAAGCGCTGAACAACACTGATATTCTTGAAAGCGCAGACTACTTTGGATATTCGGTCACATCAGGAAGGTTTTTTAATGAAACGATATCCGGAAACAAAACACAATTTGCTGGGGGCGCACCACGCTCTTCCTATATGTCAGGAAAGGTGCTGATATTTACTGTGAAGGAAAGCGAGCTAGGTAAGTCTGAAGGGGTCATGGAACTCATTGTGGAACCAATCGAAGGGAACGAGACTATGAAAGGTAATCATTACGGCTCCTACTTTGGACAGTCTCTCCTAGCTCTTGATGGAAATGGAGATGGATTTGATGATCTATTTGTGGGAGCTCCATTGTACGGAGCGTCAATTAGACAGAAACGGAACGCAATGTTGGATCAAGAGGAAGAACTGGTTCAGGACGACGAGAAGGGGAAGCCGAAAGTCATAAGTGGAGATGAAGGCTGTGTCTTTGTTTACTGGAGTACTGGGGTATACTGAGAAAAATAATTTACTCAAACCGAAAAGTGTAATTATAGTTAAGTAGCATTTTGCCGTATACTTTAACTATTTTTATTTTAGGAAGATTTTGATAGAGCTCCACAAGCACTGTGTGGAGACAAGATTCCAGGGGCTAGATTCGGACAAGCACTAACTTATCTTAAAGACATTAACTTTGATGGGTTTAATGGTAAGCGAAGTGAATCAGTTCCATTTTGCATAATATTACAGAATATTAAAATGACACTGTCTTTTTAACGGTGGAGAGCAATTCATGACACAAGCCCAAAAGCTTCTTCCAGAAAGAACTGACAGAAAATTGAGAACATTTGGATGGTCTTTATCGGTTGGAGTAGATATTGATGGAAATGGCTATCCCGGTATCAGCATATGATGATTTTTCTCTGTGAAGTAAAAGTGAAATTATCTATAACGGCTGCGATTGGAACTGTGATTTTATTTAAAGATCTGGCCGTGGGAGCATACGAAACCAACCAGGTGGTGGTGTATCGTACAATTCCAGTCGCTAACTTTAAGGCATCTTTGACAGCATCCATTCCAAAGTTGTTGTCAACTACGAAAGACTTCAACTTAACTTCCTGCATATCATACACCGGCCACGGAAATATGCCAAGAGTTCTAGCAATTTGGGTCAAGCTAACGGTGGAAGCCGAACCGGAAGGAAAGCGATTAGTATCATTTACACCGGGTGACATCAATATTGATAGTGACTCTTTGGTAGCTGTAAATACCCACGGCTTAGGAGCACACGTCTTCTCGAAAGAAAGGCTCTTACCTTTTCACAGTGACGGGCGGTCCTGCTACAACTTTACAGTGTATAGAATTTGGGTAAAGGGATTTTTTAACGCATTAGTGCAAAATTGAAATTTATATTAACTAATTGGCATTATTTCCTTTCTCCATATTTTCCTAAAAGCCTGAAGATGGAGTTACACGAGCAGTTCGGATTAATAAAGAATATTGGATGGATGTTCCTAACAGAAAATTGAGATCGAAGCCATTGTATTACAAAATCACAAGATATGGTAGTCATCCACAACCCTTCGTCATCCTAGATTCCTCAAAATCAAGTAACCACATTTTGAATTAAATAGAAAACAATTGCATAACTCATAATATTTCCTGAATTCCGTAAATGTTTAAACGATTTTGAACATCAAAATTACCTCTCACCATATTACTGACATATTACAGACTTTACTGACTTTCTCCAAAGAAAACGACCACTTCCTTCAACTAAAATTTTCTACCCTGAGAAACTAACTCTTCCTGTTGCAACCAACTGTGAAGCAGATGGGGATCCTGAGTGCAAAGCAGATTTGACGATTAGTGCTTTCTTGGTTGATTATAGATTCAGGCAAATCTACGGGTACACTCAAATACTTTTTATGAGTCATGCTATGTAATTAACTTAAATCTCACTAAACCTTTCACTACTTTTACATCCACAGAGAACGAAATCCATTTATTCTAGGGTCTGTGAGTAACCTGACGTTAGCAGTGGAATTACTCAATTCGCGTGAGACAGCTAACCTCCCTATTAATCTTTTAATAAGTTGGCCAGCAGGACAGCCAAGCGTACGACGTCGTCCCCCGAACTGTGACCTTATCGAAGGCAATAATTACTCCTGCTCTGTGCAGCGTCCATTAAAGGAGAATCAACGGGAAACATTTGCATTTGTGCTTGACATGTCGAAAATGTACGGACAGCATAATGACACAAATTTTGACATTCATTTTAATGCGACTACTAACTCCTCTCTGGCCAAACCGTGCAACCGTCTCCTCTCGACTCCTTTGAGGACACACTTGAAGCCGCTGGATTTTAGGCATGTTGGATCCAAGATGGAATACTCTCCAGGGAACAACTCCGTGTCTACTTTTGGCATTCCTCAAGTATTCGAAATAGGTTTGGAGGGTCCTTCCAGTGCGTTTGCCCTTCAAGCTAACTTTCAGATTCCGATGACAGTTAAAATCGACGGAGAGTTGCATCGCATAATTGCCATGAAAAAACCAATGGTATTAAAATCACAACTAAATTGTTTATCAATTCCAACACTTTTTGTGCTTAAATTGTCATATTTTGTGTTTCATACACTGTCAGGTAACATACGATGGAAATTATTCATGTCACGTCGAGAACGATCAATTTATTGATGAGGGGCAAAGTGGAACAGTACCCCCTATCATTAGTACTACTAGCAAACCAGAGAGTGCCGAAATCATCGACGATGCGAATATAGATAGTCTACTTAACGATCCATTTTATGAGCTTGAAGATGAGCCTGAACCATCCACAGTGGACGAAGTCGCGAAGATTCTCCGAGGGAAAGTAGGACGCATGAAGAGATCTATTCTCTCCAAAAGAAGCTCTCTTCCAGACCCTAGAGTACTTAAAATTTCTTGCTCCAATCTTGGAAAGAGGGAAATAACTTGTTTCAGAGTTGTCTGTTCATTTTACCACTTCACTCCAGAGAGAAAGGCAGTGATTGACTTGAAATTGAAGATGTACAGCAAAGTCGTTTCTCTTCTCCTAAAGGACGAAAATCATTTTCTAATTGAGGACGTTGAGTCTTTGTGGGTGGAAACTGTGGGTACGGTGAAGGCCCAGAGTTCCACAGGAAATCTATTCGGGGCCGAGGGTAACCTGGAATTTCTTAGTCGCTTAGAAATTCCGCCGCCTTATGACCTACCAGCGTGGATTTTGATCGTTTCAGTAGCTGGAGGATTACTTCTGCTAATTTTCCTCTCTCTCATTCTCAGAAAAGTATGCAATCTTATTCTCATTTTATGCAGTTTTTGTCGCAGAATGTAAGTGATGATAATTATTTTAAATTTTTAGTGCGGATTCTTTCGCCGCTCCAAAAGAGATGAACTTTTGATAGAAAGAGCCATCGAGTTCCGAAGAAAATATGGCTCCAATCTTCCAGGAACTTCTGGGACCACTGTAGCAGCAACTTTTTCGACAAGAAGTTGCCCTTCAACTGGAAGGAGTGTTAAGCGGAAACGAAGCTTCCACACTCCTGTTCCGGTATCCCTAGCAGAACAATCGCTCTCTTCCTGTGGGTCTCCAACTACAATCGCAAAACAAAGGGAAATTCCTGGCGCAGTAGATTTAAACGAGTTACGAAGACTGTATGCGCATGCCGACCAAGACGAGCTTTATTAATTTTAGATATTAATTTTATTTTTAATGCTCTTAATAATGCTGATAAGCAAATCGCAATACAGTCAATGTATGTTTAATCAAGCAAGCAAATACTGCAGTAGTCTAATTATTTCGTTAACATCAACAGATGATTAGTCGTCCATAATTTCCTCTGCATCATCATCTGCCGAATCAGGAAACCCATGCATTACAGCCATACTGTCCATTGCCATTGTTTGACGCTTCAGCTGCTGGAGCTGTTCCTTTGCCTTTCGCCGAAAAAATCCGCACTGAAACAAAAAAATTGCTAATTTAACATCTCAAAGGGACTAGTAAAAATTAGAAAACAAAATGCACGGACTAATTTCCCACCTTGTATAGGCAAGCAACAAAGAGGATAAAGATGAGAATTCCTGCACCAACAGCTAGCACGTATGTTAAAGCTGGCACACTCTTCTCTTGGAGAAATTTTCGCTGAACTAGTCCGGTTTCCGTTTTGCTTCGCTTTTCAGGATAAGTCACTTTGATAAAAGACTTCACCTGCACCCCATCAAAACTCTCTTTAGAGATATCCTCTGAAAACAAGTTAAGAGAAAAAAAATGCTTGCATTGCAGATACGCATTCGTTTATATACTTGTTTTACACGTTAACCTTTGCAATTTGTATTTCATTTCAATTATACTAACTAATGTAATCGGGTAGAAGAAACATATGAAGCTTGATTTCCTTGAACCCTTTTGCTGGTAGATCACTGTAGCAAAGAATGCGCTGACATAAACTTCGCTTATTCTCTTCATCACATCCTGCCAGAGTAATCATATTCGATGTGATGGTCGTAATGCTGGACGAAGGTAAATTCTCTGCCGAATGTCCACATTCAGCGGTACTTATGGAACGACTTCTTCTTTCAGGTCTTTTCATACTACCTTCAAGAGTTGGCTCAGACACCCCTTCCTTTCTTGGAAGGTCTCTGGAGGGTAGAAAAAATTTCACTTTCGACTCGCACCGTAGATTCTACAAAGTTGGCAAAACGAAAATATAAGCAATTGTATAACATTTGCCGAAGTTTTTAAAGTACGTTTTTAAAATTGTTTTTGAAATTATCATTTTACAGAGTCTGTCGAAGGGTCTACGACTCCAAGTATTTGAGTGCAGTTGTCCTTCTCCCGTTTGAACGCGGGTACCCATATTTCCGTTGTCACATAGCCTGAAGAGACTGACTCACTCCCGTCGTTTTTTATCTTAAAAGTTAAATCAAGTGTAACAGTCAGTTTCTTTATAATATTTCTATGTAAAGGAAACTTACTATGTAAAGTTGAGTTAAGTCGATAGCAGCGCTCTTTTTCGTATCAAGCTCAGAGTTTCCGGTTGATGGAACTCTCCCTTCGACAGTGATTTTGTCAAGTGTGGCACTAAACGGTATTTCATGAAATGTAGTTACACTCACTTCTGGTTGGTCTTCTGGGAATGCCGTAAGTTCTATTTTACACTTTCCGGCTAACTTGTCCTTCACTTTGATTGCAGACCTGAATTGCTCTCCTCCGAGCCTATAATAAAACTAAATGTACAAAAAGTTGGATTAATATTTGTAAAATATATATATGCGATAATATGCACCAAATTGTAAAACTTGAAAATATCTCACTAGTTTTCCAGGCTGAAGTGTATGGCCACAACGGGCGACAAGAGTTGACTCGTTTTTAGTACTATCAATATGCGAGCGACACTGCTTTCCTGGAAGCTCTAACCAAGAAAACTTCAGCAGCTCACGCTTCACTTCAAAGTCTTCACTAAATCGAAAGATGACTTGCATTATAGGTTTATATGCTGTTTCAGAACCATTTGCGTTTTTTAACTCAATATGCAAACTCATCGTTTCTGCTTCACCAATGAAGGTTACATCCTGTTGGCCCGTAATAATACCATTTGTTAACCTGAAAATAACTCTTCGTGAAATCGACAGTTTCGGACTGCATGCTGGATTTAAATCTTGTTTGCAGTTGTCATTTTCAACGCTTAACGTTCCCTCTCCATTTGGTAACCGCGTTTCAGGAATGGGTGCGGGAAGATAAGGATCGAAGCTGCTTTTCTGTTCCTTCGCCGACTGGCCTGATTGTGGGCTAACCTGTACCTCTGTAGGTTGCCACTTGTCATCTTCAAAAGTCTCGGTTTCGTTATACCAAAGAGTGGCCCGGAAGACAATGTTTGCCAATTGCTCCTCATTCTATGTATGTAGTGGAAAAAGACCTTAAGTTACGTAGGTAGGAAGACGCGGTGCCTCTCTGACTCAGACATCGATCGCTTATCGCTGAAATAATCTCAGATTACCTTAACTAAGCTTAGTCCTTTAACTATACAATCATGAGTGGTTGCGCCAAATGAATGCTTTTCTTCGGTTTGGGAGCCATCATTGAATTTAAATCTTTTTTCTTTTGGGTCTACAGCAAATCTCAGCCATACGTCTGAAAATATGCATTATCATATTTATCACTAACTTCAATCCGAGTTAATACCATTGATAATGCGATATCTTATTTGGAAAAATAGGTTTTTTTAAGTAAATAGGTAAACCTAGTTTGGTCCCATCTGGTATTCGCTCCCTGGGAATAGACCAGCGGAAGTACACACAAATACGTACATCCAACTCGGTTTGATCTGGTGTAAACTTGAAAATCGCCTCACTTGACCCCTTTCGATGAAAATGAATTTGAATGAGTGGAGATGCCACCGGCCTAGTTCTTAGAACTACGACATGGTTAGATTCGAAGGCTCCAACGGCCAAGTCTGGAGTTGAGTTTCCATCAACGTCTACTCGATTGGAGTCGCTTTTACTATCGCTCCCACTGCACAGTAGCTGGGAGCCGAATCCTTTTAACCCTGCAATCTGCAATGACTTTCCCTTTACAATTTGAGCTGGCTCAAATGATGGCGCTTTTCCACCGTAGTAAATGAACACGGTTCCAGTTCCACCGTCATCATACGGAGCTCCCACTGCGAAGTCTTCAAATCCGTCCAAGTTAATATCACCTAATTTCGCTATTGCCGAACCAAACCGCGCCCCTTTCGATACACGGCTGCGGAGTGGAGTTGTTGGTGTATTTGTGCAAAGCTCCTACGTATGGACAAAGACCTATCGTAAAAACCTTTGAAGAAATTTATTTAAAATTCCGATATAAAATTAAAATTAAGTAACATACCCGCAGAGTAATCTGAGATTTCACAGAATACACCACAACGCAGCCTGTGCTGTATGAAGAAGATGACTCAAATTCAGGCGTATATAGTGGAGCTCCCACAAGTAACTCGTCATATCCATCTCCATCAAGGTCGGCAGTAGCAACACTGTACCCAAAATATGTGCCAATAGTCCCGAACGTTTCGCCCTTATAAATGATAGGCTTCTGAATGTTTGGCAGTTTCACTACGACAATTCCATAAAGCCCTGCAGCCCTGGGTGCTCCCACTGCAATGAAATAATACCCAGAAGAGATGCGTCCCGATGTAATAGAATAGCCTAGTAGGGACTGATCGTTAATGTCCTGGATATCATTTTTAGTTCCAGCATTATATGCATATGGGCTTTGTTCTGCTGAAAGATAGCCATTTCCACTATTCCTGTATTGGAAAAAGCTACCGGTCCACTTTCGGACATTCGGAGCTCCTATTAAAAGATCCCCTGTCCATGTGACATGTGATGACATCCCAAATTGAGCATAGAGATAAAGATATTCATTCACACCTCTTCCATTCGGATAGTAGTTCGGGACAAAATAATAATATTTTTCGGGGTTATCCAGTGGACTAGCAGCCGTTACTGGATTACGTAATGCACCGTCGTTCCCCACACTTGCAAAGTAGCATGCGCCAATCACTGTAGGAAGTGTAAATGAATTTGTACCTTATACTGTTTCAACCATGTTTGCCTAGCACGATTTTTATTAAATTTTGCTTACTTGCAGTTTCATTGGAACAAGATTGCCCATACTGGTCCACATACAAAAACCCATTTCGTTTCCACCTCGGTGCGCATGCAAACAATTGGGAGCTAGAAGCACTCAGGCTGGCACCTATCCATTGCTCGGATTCAGGTTCAGAATAAAAATAGCTATTGCGGCGACATGAAGACGGATCCGTTGCAGGTGACTGAAGGCTAGACACTTCAATAGAAAGGGAGCACGATACCTGAACGTTTCCACTAAATTTGCAGGACCAAACGTTTCCAGAGTTCCTGGTTTGAGACTGTGTTTCATTTGGAGCACCTATAAATAAACTAATCACCGTATTCCAAATAATAAAACGCCCAGAAAAATATATGATTCATTAACAAACAAAGTAAAAAATTTACTCTATGCTCTAAATTTTACGTTACGTACGTTCCATGGTTGACGCTCCTACTATTGGAGTAGTCTTTCATAAAAGCTATCGAGTAGCCAAAATACTTAGCCCCTACTTGATGTCCTCCTCCATCTATAACAACAGGACTCTTTACATCTATTATCCCGTCTCCGTCAACTTTCGTCCCACCACTTCTCGAATTAGCTCCTGGTAGATAAGCATTCAGGAACAACAAAAGCAGTGTCACCAACGGGACAGCCCCATGATAACACTTGCCCACTAATAGCATTCTAATATTCAAAAATGAAGCCGCACTTTTTGCTTCCATCCGAGCGAATAGCTACGATAAAACTGGACAAATTCTACTTCATTCATCCCACCCACCCAATCATTTAAATGCCACTAAATGTCCGATAGTTCTTAAAAAATGTTTTTCTCTCCATCTTCTTCAAGTGAAACATCCGGATGTGGTTTGCCAAAACCATTGTACTTCTTAAAAAAGAGTACGAATGCCTATTGGAAAAATAGAGCAAAAAATATGTTTTCCTGAAACCTCTCTTGTGCAAATCGTAGAAGTAGCTAGCTAAATGTGATTCATTCAAAATGACTAATCAAATCAACTACATAACTAATTTATAACACTTTTTGAAAAAAATCATACACCCCACCCAACGACATATTCATATTCACCTACATGACTTGAAGCTAATATTACTACCTAAAAAAGCTACTTAAAAGCTGGAATGCTGTTGCTGAATTGTATGATGCTGGGAGAATGAACAAAGTGGAAGTGCTTGGTTGATTAGACGTGCATGAAAGATGTACACTTGCGCATCTGAGGAGAAGTGAGAAATGCGCGATTTTGTCATTTTGTATGTCGACTCGATTCAACTCCAGCAGACTCAACATGAAAAACGCCAAAAGCAACATCGTTTTTCATTCCTTGTTGCTTTGGTTTAAGACGAAAAGTAAGGAACAGCACCTTGCCTGCCTTTCCAGAAAAACGTGTGAAGTCGTAGAAACAGAAGACAGAGGTAATTGCTGGAAAAAGGAAAGTCACTTGAGTGAGGGGAGTTGAGTTGGAGTAGTTTCCTTCAGCTTTATCGAGTTTTTCAGAGGAGGAGAAAGAGGAAACCAGTTGGAGTTGGAAACTACTTAGGTAGGTTATCAGTTATTGAAGTGGAATTTTTTTTTTGGTTGGAACCAAGGCAAGGAGACGAAGATAAAGGTGAGAAGAATTAGTAATATACATTTGATGTATTTCGGCAGTTTTTATTTGAGTATGGTTTAATGATTTTAATTAGTGATGCTATTTAAACTTGTATTTAGTAGAAGTTGCGATTAACGAGGTTTGTTTTTGCAGGTTTTTGTACGAAGGAAGTGACATTAACCTTCAGCTCTTTCTGGATCCGATTCGTGCAGCTTTTAAGCGGTTAACAGGTGCCTGCCTACCAATGGGGGACGCGGTTAACGGGATGGAGAGTAGTCACCACTCAAAAGGAAACAGAAAGCAGATGACTGCCAAAAAGGAAAAAGAATGGTCAGGCAACATGAAACAACATTTCCCATGGCTGGTGACCTTTGATAATGAAGCAAAGATGAGACTAATTGCTCCAGAGGTTACCAACGCGGATGTCCTGAAGCTAATTACAATATTAGAGAGGTATATAATAATTGGTACTCCGCACTTGGCTGTTAAAATAACTCATTTTTATTCTTAAATTGATTTTTGATTGTGACGACTATCTGTCGTCGATTGCCAAACTACAAATGTTAAAAATATTTAAAATGTTTATTTATTTTGTTTAGCAATGTCTCTCCAGAAGTTTCAAAATTAATGACCAAACCCAACCGTGCAACAAAATTTTTGACTCAGGTCCGCAGACGAATTAGTATGGTGAAAATGAGTGGATTTATGATTGAGCGTGACAGAGAAATGGAGTTATTTCCTACCTATGGTCTATTGATGACTCACATTGTTAACATAACGTTGAACTCCTCCACTGTAAAGTAATGTCATCCTCCTTCTTATGAAATTTCATTGGTAATGCAAATTCTAGCTAGAATAGCGACAAATTTTATTTAGTGTTATTTAAATTGGTTCTAACAGGAAGTACGGCGCTCTGAAAGTTGCTCAGGACCTCTACTACTTCTTAAAGTTAATGTTTCAAGAAGATAAGGAATACGTATTAGACGTTGTTTTATGCTCTATTCTTGACGAACATTCAGCTTCCCAGCACAAAGTTGGCTTTCAACTGTTTTCATCAATCGTGGAGGACTGGAAATGCTACTTTGATACTCATTCGTCGCAAATGAAGTACTGTGCAATTGCATCTATTCTGTCAGAAGCAGGTTCTGAAGGAGAAGCTTTTATTGAAAGTAACATTCCAGATAATTTTGACTCTGATAAGGCTTTTCCAAAGTTTTTAAACCGAAAGCTGCACATTGAAGTTGGAGGGATTTTAAAAAAGAAAACACAGCTCTTGAAATGGAAAACCTTGATTAGTGCTATTAAAGTTACTCGTGTGAAGCAAATTTCACGAAACAAACTCATCGTAGTTTCAAAGAAAAGCATATCTGCTAGATCCGCTCCAGAGGGCTCTACGGAGGAAGATAGTGACTCAAGCGCTACTATAGATGTCGATTTACCAACAACGTCATGTTACACTACAGACCAGCCAACTTCCTCGAGTGCAATCAAAAGACACTCACAGGCAGAAAAGAGAGAGGACCCATTAAATGATTTCCTTGAAGAAATTGGCATTGATATTGGTGGCGGTGGCATGGGATTCACTTTGGATTGTGTTGGCGACCAGAGTACTAACGGTAACGAGGAATATAATTACAACTACAATAGAGAGGATTTTGAAGGTGATGTTGGTGCGCAAGATGAAAGTATCGTCTCTTCTTCAACAGCTTACAGGCAACGCTTTGGACAATTTGTGAATGATGCAGTTGTAAAAACAGAAACTGAAGTAAAAAATAGCGACGATGACGAAGCCTCAGACCTCTTACCATGCAGTTTTGACATCCTTGCTTCAACGAATAAGAACTTAAGAAAGGAGAAACTAAAGAAAAATTTAGGAAAGACAGTTTATTTCGAAATGGATCAGGGAATTAAGGGAAAGGAACCCACTCCAGGACAGTCTCATTTGTGTGATATCCCGACTGAAAACAGTAGGGCAGCACTTAATGCTTCTGATATAAGTGATAACGATAACCAAAAGAAAGTCGCGGGATACACAATCTGCAGTGATGATGAGCAGGAGCAGACAGAAGGCTTTGATGCGGTTGATTTCGATAACAAAAATGTCTCAATCAGNGGAGCAGACAGAAGGCTTTGATGCGGTTGATTTCGATAACAAAAATGTCTCAAGCAGTAACGAACAGAAGACGATTGAGTCGAAAGAAACTAGCGAAAGTGGAAACCAAGGGTTCTCTCCTATTGAAATGGAGCAAACAGAGGAAGGTACGTTGAAGGATCGAACGAAGAAAGTTCCGAATGATCTAGCCCAAGACTCGGATTCTTCAGAGCTAGAAATACTATCGATTCGAGATAATGAAACGTGATGAGGCTGGTGATAGTGGCGAATCGGAATCGAGATCTAAAGATGAAGCAGATCCAGAGTCAGGTGAAGACTATGTTCCCAACTATCAAGAAGATAGTGATGATGACGACGATGAATGTGAGAAAAATAGTAACACACAACAAGTAAGGAAAGAAGGAAGTTTTAGTATGGGGGAAGGGTTAAATTCGGCTGCGACAGAATGTGGGTCAATATTAAATGAAAATCCCGCTGAATCGATGGGTGATGATGAACGGAATTTACAATCAAAGGAAACAGGAGAGAGTTTCAACGCTACAACTCCTGTCTCACCAAAGCCATTTTGCGAACTCAAACCGCAAGATGTTGGCCGTAATAATTCAGAAACCAGGACCACTCCTAAGAAACTTTCAAAGGAAGAAAGTGATCCCAATCCTATTGAGATAGAGCCCCCTTCACCGAAACGTAGAAAGCAGGATGTCGAAGACCAGGGGAAATCTAGCGAAGAAAATGGATCAAAGTTGCCGTCTCAAAGTTTTCAGGCCTCCACTTCCGCAGAGTTGTCGCCATCGCCAGCTCAAACGACACGGAGCCCAAGGACATCAGTAACTAAAGTCGAGAGAAAAAGTAATAATGGTCGTAAATCAGTCCGTAATACGGTAGCTATACCAAAAAAAGAAAGTGGTGCATCTGCTGTAACAAGGAAAAGGACCGCATCG
>JAHZND010003239.1:0-14114 GCA_027744115.1 Acrocyrtus sp. NNG-2020 | reverse complement strand
ATCCCAACACTTTATAATTGAAAAATACAGTTATCAGGTGCGATTATCAAGGCTGTTTTGGGCTTATTTTTTCAATTTTGTAGAGTGGAAAAAGAAAAAATATATATAACTTTAGGTACAGTGTTTAGGCTGCTGTCCAACGAGAAACTAAATCCGATATTTTCACATAAGAATGTGCGTGTGTGGCGGAATGTGATTTGATGTGATAACAGCGTTTTTTAATGATAGCTCGTACGGTAATAGTCAGTTTGCGAGTGTATAGGAGGATATGTAATAATGACGATGCAGGTGTGTAATTAGCTGGTATTACATGCACAGTAATTGATAAGCTGTAATGACGACGACGATCCTTCCAAATAGTTTAATGATGAGTTTGAGTTCTTCGTTCACTTCACCGCACAATTATAATATTTTTTTTCTTCGTTTAAAGTATTGCATACACAGCCGTAACAAGTACGCTCACAGTCACAAAATTGAACAAGAAAGTACAGTTGGGCTAATCGCCTGTTAAATTTTCTTTAGAAGGTAAATGAGCCACAAGCCACAACCTACCACTTTTCTGCACTGAAAGTATACTCGCAGTAAAAATCTCACTGATAACAAACGCAGCAATTTACCGATTATAAGACTTGCAAATACTTTTTTTTCGTCAAATTGACGACTCTAATTGAAGGGTTGCAATAAGATTATTGATGATGATTGTAATCCTGTAAAAAAAAGTTCAAGAAAATATAAGTTAATTCTAACAGTATTTTTTTTTGTTTTAAGTGCACGTGTCTCGAAGAAACCTTATAAATTTTATGTTTCTATCCTAATATTTTCCAACTCGTCAGCTAAATAATAATAAGCAGATATTTATCACGATTTCGCATAGCCTAATCCAGACAGTAGCATTTCTGAAAGAGGAATGCCACTTTTACCTACGCACCTTATATCACCTCTACAAAATATAAAAAATATGAAAACGAGATAACCTGCTGAAAAGATATGACTTTTTAAGCAGACGACAGAATTTATTTATCTGCTTACTCGATATAGTTATGCATACAACAATAAGGCACTTACAGTTTCAAAAATGTAAATTTTTTTCCTAATTGAAGGTAAAGTAGAATCAACTGGTGGTATGCTACTATAAAAGATATAAGATCGTAAATCAGCAGTGGTACGCACTCATGAAGAGACGGCAAGCTAATAAATAAAACTTGAGAAAGACATCCACATTTTCATGTTAGGTTTGCAGTTTGCAGTGCGCACTGATACTGACGGATATAGGCAGTGCCTTTTTGAAACCCTTTTTTTACTAGCATGATATAGCACTGCTTATACTGCAGCATAATATTGTTCAGTAACAGCACCAAACAGCCACTTCGAAAAAGTTACACTTTAAAGAGTAAAGCCAGATTGCCAGATAGTTTCGTTATACCTACAAATGCATCGCACAATCACACGCCATGATTGAGCTGACGCTATGCTTATGCTTCTCGCTGCTGCAGAGATTATTTTGTAGATATGCAGGCGGCTCTGTTTAGCACTAAGGCAGCTATACGCCAGCGCAGCAACAGCAACCGTCTGCCCATATTAACCCGTGTGTGGATTGTGGAAGGGGAAAATATTGCAAACGCATTGTTGTTGTATTGTTGTTGCTGCCAAAAAAGAAGGTTGACAGCAATAAGCGATATGAAATGGGGGAATTCAATATCTTTATAGGACTGCTCATTTATGTTTTTTTTAGCAAACCATCGGATTTCATTTCTAATGATGATGTTGACTTGGATTCCCATTGTCATGCACGAGTCCTATTATATCTCCATTATGAATAGATTTACAAAACATTGAAATTGTAAATCATCATTAAAGGCGTTATTTTTATGTAGGGGAATACGTAGGTACACCTTTATTGCGTGTTCCGTGCGCATGATCCCTTTTTTTTCGCACAAGTTTTGCTTTTGGAGTGCCCCCACTAAATAACATTTATATATACTATTGACCGTAATGGCCAGTTTACCCTAGTTTAGCTGTGTTTTGTGAAGTTACTATAATGGGAGACTTATAAGGGTTTAATAAGCCTATTATTTTCTGTTTACATGAGGTGGACGAAGAAGAGTGGATTTTACTGCGCCAACTTCTTCTTAGCACACTGCTCACTGCTCTAACAGAAAATTATTTTTTTTCTGATAATTTTTTCTTGGCATTCGTAAGCAGTACTACCAGCTTCAGTAACTTCCACGGATATGCTAGTGTAAACCGCACGAAAGTAGAAAAAAAATAACCAAATCAAATTGCAGAAAAAACGGTACTAGTTGACGACGACATTGATGACGGTGACGAGGATCGAGGATATGGATGCGGTTCTAATAATGATTTTTTTTACCCAACTTACTAAACTTACACCCAACACCCATGCAAACTGCTGCTAGCTCTCTGCCACTGCAAGGAAACTGAGGTAAAAATGGCATGACGAGAAACAAAGAATTTGTGTCGAGTTTGAAGAAGCATTTTGCTAGTCCTGTTGTTTGCTTTCGTGCTGTATGCGCAAGGACAGGTAGTCTGCTATTCTCTTTCTAAATTGAGTATAAAAATAAAAATAACTGAAACTGGCTTCGTACTTTATGTGACAGAAGAAGAAGCGGAAAATAAAAAAAAAATTGGTTTTTGTTATTATCTCCTCATCCCAAAGAAGTCGACGTCGACGGATGCAACAATGCAACTGGCCTGGCCGCGTAGCCACTTTCTGTTTACTGATTATTATTACTGTACATAGCTACGCCTTATTATGAAGTGGCTACTGTTGCTTATCGTGTCGTCGCCCAACTTAAGTGCTATCACCTCGTAAAACTGATTTTAATATAAAAATTTCGCAGAAATTATTACTATTACTCTTCGATGTAATTGGGTAGTGAGAAGAATGCAGAATGACAGATTTGCGTTTTCTCTTTTCAATTCCCATAAAATTATTAATTCGAACATTCCTTTTCACTGACTTTATCGATTTAAGCTGGCAGCAAAAAAAACGAGAAGTGGGGAATGGCACATGTGCAAAGTGCTATTAATTGCCGGCGCGCAGAAATTTGCTTAAACGCCTTATTCCGCATATAAATAGCTTTTTCTTAATGCAGTAATTGCTGTTGTCGCCTTGAAATTGTCTCAGCATCCTGTGTGCAGAATTTCTATTGTTTGCTCTTCTCATTTACACAGCACACGGCAAAAGGGGTTGAACGTGCGTGGATGAATTAATTATTTTGAACAATGTGTGACGATATCTTTTTTGACAAATCAAGGCAAATTCACACGATCGCACTTTTTCCTCAAGGTTATAAAAATAAACTGATTCTGTGTCACTTTCCGTACTACTACCTCCGAGCTATGTATAATTATTGTAGAGAAATAATGAAATTTTTCGCTCTTGCCAATACCCTGCCTGGGATATTCCCATGAAAATTAGGTAAACAAAAAGATTTTTATTCTTGCACAGAGAGCGAATGGCTTAGATTTAATGGATGTCTAATTACTTCTTTTAAGTCGTGTAATTGGCTGCTTGCTGATTTGAGCCTTGCTACTTTTGCGAAAAGTGAATCAAGGATTTTCAGGCTGCCACACAGGAGATGCCCAAACGCTTTAGAAAATTCACGCGAAAACTTTTGTTTCCTTTCTTGTGCTTGGCATACCGTAAATAATTTGAATGCTTTTTTTAGTAATTTCAGATTTAAGCACAGCTCTGTTCTGCTTCCATCTCTAGAAGTAAGCTATAAGAATGACTGATACCACAACACAAAGTCCAGCGAGTGAAATTGCTCACGCTGAGAATAAAAATTGCTTCGGTGTGAGCATCTCTAATTGCCATTTAGTTACAACTGTTTGTCAACCTCAATGCAAAAAAAAATTATCTGAGAAACATAACGGTACACAATATATTTAATCGTCAGCTCACCAAGTCAGTTTAGTTTGCCTCGGTCAGAACCTCATTTTAGCGTGAACTGATTCACTTTTTTTTACTTGACTGACTGTCAAAAATCAATATAAATGCTTTGAATAAATTGACCTAATACACTGTAAAAAGCTTAAAATCAAGGCAAAAACCTAGGTGTACACTTCACATTAATAGTTTTTAATGCGACGAGTTTTTGCGCTGAAAACTGAAAAAAATGGGAATGAAAACGGAATAGCAATAAATTTCACACAACAAAAAATAGTTTTTACCAAAAGTTAAAGCTGCGCGAGGGAGGAAATATATGCTCAGCAACGAATGATCTACTGCATAAAACTAAAAGTCACTAACGAGATGTCTCTCAAACGGCTAAACATACTAGAAACAAAACAAAGTTTTTTTTGCCCAGAAGGGGCTGCATCATCTGCATCAAGTCCACTTTTGCAGAGCATCTTTTAAAGCTCTTCTAAAGCATAGGATTTATTTTAGTCTTAATAGATATAATGGACAGTGGGTACCCTCGAGTTTTCAAAGTGCATATCTTTGTCCACAAAAACGCTTAATAAAAATCAGAGGGTTGCGCGCTAGTAGTAGTGCAGCGGCATTTTAGGTATGTAGTAAAAAAAAGTGCAGCAGAAAAGAAGCAGCTTTATCATAATATTTTTTTTCTATTCGCTTTAGTTTAGGGTTAGTGCACGGAGCAGATTCTCTTCGCGACTTGAATTGTTGAATTCAACAGTGCTGCTGTAGATCAGTTTAATATTGCAAGAAGAAAGGGTTGAAAGAGTCTTACTTTAAAGTTGGGAGATTTGCATCCCAGAGATAACAGCATCAAAAAAGAGCAACAAACTGAATGAGAGCTATAAAACAAACCGACTAGACTACGAGACTGGTCCTGTCCTTGATCGTGCATTCTTTTCATCTTTTCTATATGAGCTATGTTGTATATTATGTACAGTGATTATTTATTAGACTTTGTGTTATCTGCCTATCAGCAGCATCATTATTAACTACCACGATAGCAAACTGCAAAAAAGCGCTTCGGTGAGTGTTAAGATCCCGGCGAAAAATAAATCTGCCTATTCAATAAAAAGAAAAGAATATAATGGGCGGGTAGTCTATTGAAAGGATTCTTTTTGTGGTTCGCAAAAAAATAGCAGTCAAAGAAAAGTGGGCTTTATTGTACGTTGCGCCATACAATGGCCACTTTGGCACATCAGCAAAAAAAACTTGGAAATTGGAAGGGAAGAAGAATGCAAAGCTAAGTAAAATTATGATGTTTTCAGTAATGAACAAAATTATAGGGTTTAGGGGAAAGGGGCATTGCCTAGTATGTCTGAGGAAAGGGAACTCTATGAGTTGGANAAAAACTTGGAAATTGGAAGGGAAGAAGAATGCAAAGCTAAGTAAAATTATGATGTTTTCAGTAATGAACAAAATTATAGGGTTTAGGGGAAAGGGGCACTGCCTAGTATGTCTGAGGAAAGGGAACTCTATGAGTTGGAATGGGATTTCAGCACCAATTTTCAGCTCGTCGAGTCCAACAAGATAAAATTTGGAGTATGCGGGGTGAAACGGTGAGAGTCGTGATTTGAGTAGACTCAATGATGCGCATAATGCGCACTTCACTTTACACAGACACCCCATCATCCCATTTTCTTGGGATGTCGTGTACCATCCCGAATAAATTATTTGTGTTATTACACGGTCAAAAAATTCATAGCTAACTGTTCTCGTATATAGACAACATGCTTAAATAATAATAAGAATTCTGAGATATCAGACAGTAAAGAGGCTTCCTCACGAAAAATTAGAATGATGGATCATGTTATCGCGGATCGTAGCCTTTCAACCCAATCGATCTCCAACTGGGTCCTAATAAGAAAAGCATTTTTCTTTCTCTTCGTGATACAAAACGCATTGCAGATTACAGTCCCAATCTCAAAGTTTGAACTTCTGTACGGAAAAAACGAGCACGAAATTTTTTTTTTGCTTTCGGGATTGATGTTCAGTCGAAAAAATGCAAAGTGCAGCAACAGGATTACACTTGCGCAAGTTTTATAGAATATAATACCCTGTGGCAACAGGTTGTTGGATTTTTCTATTGTTTTTAAGACAAGACTCATTTGTTTTGCAAGAAAATGCAATATCTACTTTACCGAGTCGTTAGCAGATTTTTCATTACTTCATTCACTAAATCCTAACCAAAAATTCTTTTATGAATATTGAATTGGCTGAAAATGTGAATTCTGTTGAATCAACAGTTTTTTGAGGAGTTAATCATCAATGCACCAAAAAATATCCTTTATGAATTGCTCCATCAGTTTTAATTAACAAGCTAATTATAAGTTACTATAAAAGATGATTACCTACTCATGAGCAATTTTTAAAAAGGCAGTCATATAAGTGTGTACTGTTAGAGAGCCTGATTATTATCAAATTAGGTACTAATGCACATTCAAGCAGATGAAATTTACGGAAAATTTACATACACATTTCCGTATTACGTCTATTCTTAACGAGTGACTTAGCTTGTAGTTTTTTTTCTTTCCATCTGCCACTTAAAAAGCTGTGACGTCAATTTCTTTAAAATTGATGACTATCTGAATGACGGATGCATACACCTCTGGTTTTGTTGGGTCTACACGAACACGATTGTCTGCAAACAATGACAGTAACTAGTGTTTGACTTGCTACAGCTTTGGAACCGGTACTAGACGCTTCAGCCGAGGAAAAAATCAGGTACTCAAAAATGCGCATCTACTAGTACTTTTTAGTCATTCGTCAGTTGTACGTTATCATTGTCATGTCATCATCAAATCTCGTCGTTTTTTTTTTGCATTCTCAGTGAACCAGGACCAACATCAACAGAATGTAACCGTATTTTTTTCCATCTGTTCTAGCACTCATACAAACTATAATGACCACTGCATAACGATTGCATTCCACTTCGCTACAAAGATACACCGTAAAACTGCATAATGGACTCGGCGTGTCCACAAAAACTGTTTTCTACTGCTGATATTTTACTCTTTTGGTTGATTGCACTAGAATTGTATAATTTAGTATGGGTTGAGTGTGTCGTAAAGAGAGACGCTAAGTGTGTAGTACCATTTGAAGATGTGTGAAAAACTATATTTCAAAAAAATATATCTTTACAGTTGTACTATGCAAACTCTTACCATTACGGAAGAAAATATTGCACTTGCACAACTTCTGCAGGATACTGCAAACATTGCATAAAACTTCATAAAAAAGGATATCATAAAAGACTTAATTTGGGCGAATTAGAAAGGAAGAATCTACACTCATTTCTTTTTGCTTTCTTAGTAGCTGTCAGAACATGTGAAGATTAGCGTTACTTTTACCATTTAGAATGACAAGGAAGGCAAAGAAGGAAAAAACATATTTCATTTTGTAATCAGTAGAGTGGAAGCTAAAGCTTGGTAATAAGTAGCTACTTCATTATGACAAGTGTGACCGTCTGAAGCTTTATGACATTCTATATCAGCACTGCCATTCACCTTCCATTTTGCTATTACGCTAATGACTAATAGCAGGGGGAAAACAACTGCTCCTAGTCTTTAAACAGTGGTTGTGCATACAGTTCCACAAAATCCATTAATCATTAATGAGCGAAGGTAATCGACATGGAATTTTGTTGTTAGAAAGGATTTTTGCTAATCTGTGTTTGCGCATATATAACTCCTTTTTTTTCTAAAAATGCCAATCAAAGTGCTAGCATTCCTGAATAGCTCAAGTGAAAAAAAAGAGGCAAAGTCAGTGACTTGAAGTTTAGCAAAAAAGGAAAAGGTGCACATTTACTTCTGTTTTAAACAATAAAAAGGGATTTACTGATTTTCATTTGTTGCGAATAAAAAAGTCAGTCTAATGACAGTTATGTGTTGTGTAGAAGTACGCCTCCATATTATTTTCCTTAAAATTAAAGGAAGCACTCAGAAATAAATTGTGATGACTCACGAAACCAGGTGGTCTTTTGACTCGGTTTGGCTCAGGTGATTGTACTCCTTAATGAAAGGATCATGTTATATTTACAATACCTATATGCAGTATGCAGTTTAGGAAGAAGGAAGGCAATTGCTATGAGCTTCCTAACAAGCAGGTGCTCGTAAAAAATTCTGTAGTGTGAGAGGCAACGAGGAATCAAGATTCCATGAAATTAAATAAAATCCGCTCGTGAGTCATGACGAATCTAGAGTAAATATTAGCTCGTAGACGTACATATGATGAATCACCAGAGTGCGTGTAGGCATAATATCGTCCTGCTTTAAAGAAAGAGCGCAATTGTAGTACCTTATCGTAATAGGCATAAAATGTCATTTATGTTTTCTCTGATTCTATCCCGAAGCAGTAAAAACATACTTCATGATGAATTTACAAGAGAAACAGGTTGCATATATATGGGGAGGCAATACAGCAACAATTTATATAGCAAAATACTGCGTACTTCTGCGCTCAGATTTAATCATATTTAAAAACATTGATCCATTTTACTACCTAAAAAAGTAACTGATAAACCAGGTGGTGTTCGGTATTCGCATGTTGTTGAAAAAATCTCCGCTTATTTTTTTTTCTGGTGTGGTCCCCTTCAACAAGGTCAGTTGCAGTGGAGGAATAATTCACAAAGTGCATATAAACAAGCCGTGTTTATCTCATTTCAGCGAGTAAATATTATTTGAGATATAAAGTAAGGCACCCATACCAATTATTTTGTAAACATAGTACTTCATAATTTTTTAACAAAATAATATATTTACCTACATCAACTTGTTTGCCCTTCCCCGCAAGAAGTTATTTTTTTTTACTACAACATACAATTCGATTAGGGATTTGCGCTGGACGCTGCTGGCACTGAAGTACCATTTTTTATTGTTGTGTACTGTTATCATCATCTGCATGCACATATATTTCTAGCGAAAAGACATTATCATTTTTTAAGAGCTTACATAAGCACACAAAAACCGGTGCAAAAGTGTTAAGCCCCTTAACACCACTAGCGAAATTGGCGAAACGAATAAAAAAAGTGCAAAAAACGAGAATTAAGACTACAATGTATACAAAACAAGGAATAAATATTGTGCTCGTGCATGCAGCCATAACGTACCATACGCTACGTTTTTTTACGTTCCCATTATGTACCTGATCCTCATGTTTGATTACGCCGAGGTTGATTTTGATGATGAGAGGATGAAACTGCCTGGGCCGCACCCTTTAATTACTTGGGCAGTGCACAGCATTTGATAATCTGGTATGAGCTGAGTTGGGCTGGCAGAAAATACAATTTTTGCTTAGGGAAACTGTGGAATTAACGCTAATGCTACTACTACTACTACTCTCTCACTAGCACAATTGCGATAGCTCCCTGTGCATACTCCTTTTTTTTACCTTTTCATTATTATTTTGCACCCAGCGGAGCCAGTCATTCACTGCAAAAAGGAAGCTCCTTTTGCACGCACAATTTTACTCCTCTCTAGTAGCTTACTGATGGTGATGGGACTACAGGGAGAAGAGGTGAAAACGTGTAATACTCCTTTTACTGTAAAATGCTTTCGTTTATGTTGCTGTTCTCACATTTTCATCTTTCCTGTTATCATCACACAATCATTCTGTTATGCGGGGCTGTCCACTACTATGCATACCGTTTAGAGGCAGTCCGTACCTATTAGCGATTCACTGCACAATCCAAATCCACCGCAGGATAGTAATCGCATAAGTAGGTACCTACTTTTCTCTTTAGAGTACATATCGCTATAAAACATGCATTGTTGGGCATCTCCTATTTTTTATATTAAAAAAATTGTGCACATCTTATAAAAATGAATAATGTAAGATCATTATCAAAATCCTCATTTTCTCGGAGCACATATAAGCCGTAATAATGCAGTGTATTATTACTCACTTTTATTATTGCTATTACGTATGGGCAGTAATGCTATTAATGGCATTACCAGTCATTACCATTTTTTTAGGATGGAACGCAATGGCTACCTTGTCCCAAACTCAAGGAAATGTAGAGGTAGCTACAGATTATAAAATGATGAAAGGGCCTTTTCGGGTGAGTTACCTAAGTCATTATGAAGCCCGTATAATGCGTCCGTCCGTTTCGTCACTTGCCATTTAATGCGTAATGAACAGTGTGGCACACTGACATTTGTAAAAAAAGATTTTTTAAAAATCTATTTGTGAGCTACTCATGAATGTTTGAATGTTGACAAATGTAAAAGTTTTGAGTTGTGTAAGTGGGGCATTATTCATGCACAATGAACTATTTTATTCTGAAAGTGTATCTCGCGAAACATTTTATGACAGTGGCCCAAGGCACCACACGTACAAGGGAGCTGAGCTAAGGTATGTAGCTGGATAGCATTTTCAAGGAATTAGCACAGTTCCCTACATAATGTATTATACATACATCAACCTGTCATTCTTTTAAAATGCATGAGATTGGTGCTCTAGTTGTGCCGAGTTTTATTGCAAAGTAGTAAACCAAAAAATATATTTTTTATTAGATCGGTGTACTCTGTAAGAATATAAATTTTTCAGGCTGAAGTTAGCGGATGTCCTTTGTTTAACTGCGGAAAGGCTGTTTGCTGACGCAGCGGAATTTTTAATTTTTGTTTGCTTCAGTGCTGCTGACTTAAAATGGCATTCCCATTATAAAGTTGTCACTGTAGAAGTAGAACCGGAACCACGCTGTAAAAAGTTGCGTGTATCGTCATCGTGCATGATTTTACATTTTCTTTACGAATAAGAAAGTAAGAAATCTAATATCCACACAGATTTCACTCGTAGAGTATGAGCTGGTGAGGCGGAGGCGATGAGATAGAGCCTGAGAATGACAACGGAATTACCACAAGGTCAAGTTCATCCTTGATATCTAGTCCCAAAAAAGTAGGATGTAGGATATGCCAAATAATAATAATGAACGCCTGCACGGTGAAATGAAAGTTTTCACTAGTCTTAATTTTATCTTAGAAATTACAAAGAGTACTTAAATTGATAGTTTATTTTATTAGCTTTAAATTAAGTTTCGTGTGTGTAATTTCACATTCAAAAATGATTATTGTGCCGTACCATGGTTGGTGGTCCGATTAAACACGATAGCATCGCAAACACACAAAAGTAATCACATTCCACTATTCCCGACTCACTATGATTCTCTTTTGTCATTATTTTCCCGTACAAAAGGCATATTAGGATATTGGGAGCAATAGGTTGAACTCAACTTTTGAATTGTATATCATCCCCAAAAGTTAATTTTCTTTTTTCGAGCGGATACCTACACTCTGAGTTTATAAAAGGTATTATGTCCCTATAAAATGTCATCTCATTCCGATAGTTCAGTGATAAGAGTAAGTAGTTGACTGGCTCTTCGATTGCTCCTTGCCACCCAAACTGTAATTGTTTAGATAGGTACAACTTTCTCCCAATTTTTCATACAGAGTACATGAAATTGAAATCGAGTCAACATATGAAAAACAATTAACCTTTGTTGTTTGCGCTTTGAAGTTGGGTGATTGACAAAAGTTTGATGTAGTTTCCATCTCCAATCTTAATTTCTTGACTTTAAGCCATTCGAGGCACGCATAAAAATTTGGCATCAAGTGATGTGGTGGTTGACTTGTAGTGATAAGACATATTTTTATTAATATACATACCATTTCCAGTTCACCCGTATAGGTATGCAACCACGTCTGAAGGCAAATTGACGCTTATTCCATGATATCAATCATTCCAATTCCAATGTCTCGTTCAGCCGATCAGATGTATTTTGTGTAACAGATCAATATTTTGAAAGTATTGTGAAAGGCATCGGTTATTTTGTGCAGTTTGCAAATTGTCCCCTCAACGACCTGTGTCAATATGTCTTTCCCATGAAATTACAGTACAATTACAACCCTGTCATATTTCATAGTATAGTGCCAGAAATGAAAACTAAAAACTAAAAAGGTATGCCTTGCGAACAGCAAAGACGCAGAGAATCAGTCTGGCTTCTGCCAATGATTCAGATGTTCTGAAAATTATCAGGCGCTTTCATCTAGCCAATTGTGTTATACTGACTGACAGAGTGAGTACGAGTGAGTCCTGGTTTATAATACCCACAAAATATATGCATCATCGTGCACGAGGACCAGCTTTGTCTTTGAGAAATGTTTAAATTAAGTACGCAGATAAAACAAGTTGAGCCTTGTTATTGTCGTTTTTTGGCACATTTTCCTCTTTATCTCCCGAATTAAAATAAAACCAGAAGAAATCGCCTTGGGTAGGACTAGGACTAGCACCCAACTACAAAAACTATGTCTTAGATTATAGCATCCTGCCGCAGCAGTATATTACCAAAATGCACGTAATTAATGCCAAAAGCATCATTCAAGGCAATCATGCATGAAAAGTGCTTGCGAAATATTTTCGGAAAGGTGAAATACTGGTAGCGATGTAACGTACAATTGATTCCACGCCTTCGCCCTCATCATCACAAATTGGATCACAGAGATATGGTTTACTTTTGGCAGTCGAAGTAAGAACAACTGTACAAATTGAGAAAAACAGGCAAACGTAAAAAATCATTAACCCTCCTATTTCGTGATGTTTAGTACTGCGACTGCGACGTAGTAAGAACAGTTTTTCTTCTATGACGTGATATTTTTTTCTCGTGAAGGGAATAACCCCAATTCAATAAATGCCATGAAGTGATTTGAATGCTGCTGTTTTTGGTTCGGCATTCCGGCATATTCATTTTTGCAATAATGTTATAGCCCACCGCTGCAATCTACAATTGTAAAAAAAATTCGCCGAGTTTCCTCTCGGCTCTCGTGCACTGTCCAAATAATAATAAAATTGCGATGCACTAAAAGATGCATTCCTACATTTCGTAAGGACATCCCATAGCTATTCGTCATCGTACACAAAGTATTTCAGATTTTTATCCTTTTATTTCTTTCCTTTAGAGGAGACTATGTTATTAGTGCATCGAAGTAGAAGAAGATACCACCAAATAGATTAGATCTGCAGAGCGATCGGTACCGCTACTTTTTTCAACGCCCACCAACATCGTCACTCCCTGTCTGCATTAACCACACCGTACGATCATCATCACAGTAATTACAGTAACTTTTTTTTGTATATCACGTCCCAGGGAAAAAAGGAACGGTTTACTGCAGTAAAATACTCAGCAAACGATTATTCCTTGAGTAATAATGCTCCACTATCAGCATAATTTTTAAAATGGCATCTTGTTCCGTCCTTTGTTTAGCGAATGACGAGTTTATTTTAAACTAATAAGCTCTGGCTTGAGCTATATTGCAAAATCTACCCGAGGGAATAAGGAATAAGGACAGCGCGTAAAAAAAACCGGAGGAGAGTAGGGTATGTGGGTGTTCTCGCCAGCAATCTAGTCTTCTCTTTTGATCCTGTTGCATTAAAGAGATTTAAGGCACATTTCTGAGGTTTTTCTCAGGTTTTATATGCGCATTATTTACCATTTGCGAATGAAGCGGGAATGACATTCCTTTCATATCTGATTTTCGTAAAGGGAATGAAGTGATTTTGACAGAGTTCTTTAAGAAAAACGAGTTATGGTTTGCTCATGGTATTTTGGAATTAGGCAAAATGTCAGTGTCACGAGAAAAGGGAGCCTGTAATTTACGGGCATGCATGTCCTAAAAAAGAGGTGCAGAAATGCATTGAGATATGTGCATAGACGTAGCTTAACTGATGTAGATAAATTAGTGTCCTAAAAAGGTACGTCGGCACGAGAATTTAAACCGATTTCATGATGCACGTGAAGGTTGAATGTTGCGTTTAAAGCTTGCCAATGACAATGCATAAAAATTTGTGATGGGTTATTTTTAAAATGAGTGATACTAAACGGTTTATGAATTGGCTAGGATTGGAATTGTTCGAGAGATTACTACAAACATAACGGATAATTTATGAAATGACCAATTATTAAATTAATGGCGCACGATACAGCGAATTGAAACAGGCATGAACTGGACAACAAAAGTATGCACTAGTTTGCTCTCGTGTGCATGTACAAAATTGAGTTTTGTTAGGGAATAAGTAAGAACAAATATTTTATGACTGTTTTTGCAGTATGCTTTTTGCCAAGACGCAGAAGAACTCAACGCGTTTTGATTGTGTGTGAGGACACGTCTTGTCTTCATCG
>JAHZND010003238.1:0-15637 GCA_027744115.1 Acrocyrtus sp. NNG-2020 | reverse complement strand
CCAGCGCGGTTTCAAATTCAAAGGCATAGGCTTATAAACAATCATATCAAAATTATTTCAATGCGGCAGAGTGAGCGAGGTTTACATTGCGCTGCAGGGTTTTCTTAAATCAAACTATCCGTCTTCTTAAAAAAAAGTTAACTTAACTTATCGGCTAAACATTTTTTAGCGTTTTAATATAAAAATTTATACTACGAGTTGGAAGCTGTGCACTTGTCAAAGTGAAAGGACTTATCGCGTTAACTGCATTTTCCTGCACTAGTGTCAAGTTACTTGTTCTTGTAAACTAATTCCGTACTCATTGCCAATATTAGGCAATTTGCTGTGCTGGTGTTTGAGTCATAATTTAAACTGCGGAAAAAAGTCTGCACTTTGGTTTTCGAGTGAATTTGGTGATAAAATTTTTAGTGTGACAGTTTTTTCCTGGAAGACGAAAAATAATTCTCGACTAGTACTCATTCCTTTAAAATCTGTAGGGTGCACATTTAGGTATTCGCATATACCTGAAGTGCTACCATATTTGTTTCGGCATTTTGTTCTTCAGAGTGAATAAGTTGTGAGTGATTTTTAATCTGACAAAAAGGAAAGGATACTGAGTTCACAATTAAATTGGCTACAGAAAGAGCCACTTCACTAGAGTGAGTGGCCGCAAATACGAAAAAAAAATTGTGAAGGTGATTTCTGTGAAAAATCCAGTGATCCAAAATGTATAAAAGCATATTTTTGGTTTGCCTCATTGTTGAGGCTTCTTGGAGCTCCGTTCAAGAAGGATGTTTTGAGTTACCATAAAGTCTGCGCCCTGCAGAACATATTTATAGCGGACGACCATGTACAAACAATTACATGTTTTTTCGCAATACCCACACTCGATTATTTTACTAGCCTACTCCACACACCTATTAGCGCAAATAAACTGTAAATATATGGAAAAGCTAATAAAAAAAACTTTAAAAAATTTGCAGCATGCAAACATATGTGCACAAAATTGAGACTACTTTTCAAAAGGAATAAAAATATATATAAAAAATTTAGATTAGAGCGAAAAATGAATTGTGCAAGTGTTTTCCTACAATATCTAAAATGATACCAATCCCAATTCCTATGGGCATGAATGGCTCTGTTCCACTCCACATTTTCCAATATATCAGCTTCAGCATTCAGCACGTCAGATTTTTATATATTTTTTTTCGTGAAGATAGCATTTGGCAATTTTCATTGCCATATCGTGGCAGGATCATGATAGCAAAACCACAACATTTATACCCATCCCATCTCATTCACGCTACTTTTTATTCTATTTTCTTGTTTTAACAAAAAAAAGAGTTGGGACAGACGAAGATAAATTGGCTTAATTGAGATGCTGATAATAATCACAAAACATGGCTATTTGCTCTTATAGTTGAATGGAAAAGCGCAGTTTTTGGATTCTCCACGACATTCCGTCTCTCCCCACAAGAGTACTAATTAGTGGGTCGTTATTTTCTGAAATAACTCGCGTTCTTACATAACGCCGCGCCACGCAACAACGCGACAAACAGGAAAATATGCTTGTTTTCGGTTATCTCTTTGGGAGCTCTTCCCAGACATTTTATAAAAAAATGCTGAGATTTTTCAGGTATTAATGAACGCATTTGTTTCAGCGTTTTTTACGAGGAAAAAATGTGTGGCTTATCCGCAAAAATTGTATGCGAAACTTTTTTTTAACAATGTAGTAAACGAAAGGAAGGTGACTCTTAAGTTATAGGGACATAAATTTTTAGAAAAAACAAGTTCACTTGACTCAAAAAATATTCAATTACTTAAGCCTAAACAAAGAGGGATGATTACACTGATGATGCCATTAATTTTTACGGGTGGAAGTATTAGTCACATTATTTATTTATACATGCGGTGCGCTGTGTTACATCATTGGAAAAGATTATCCCCATTATATTCCTTTCCTTTCTGCCACTTTTAGTCGTTCAGCCTCGTTCTTTAAAGGCAGTTTAATGACAGAAAAGACATTGACGAGGTACTAGCCAAAAAATAAACTTGTGTTGGACGAGAGGATATTTATACTGCTGAAGCCTATACTGATTGTAAAGTCAAATAATAATCTTGTAAAACTGCCGCATCTTACACGGGGAGGTTTTACATGATGCGCTGAATTCTCATTCTGAGAGAGTAAAGTTGCCACACATATTTTATTTTCCGCCTGGCACTACGCTGAATTGGCAATTGGCAGACAGGCATGCAATTTTTACTGCCGTTTCATCGCAAACAGAAACAAAAGTTTGAGCATTACATGCCCAATCCATTTTTACAGTCGTCCTTGGAACGAAAAAAAAACCTGTGGAAAGGAAAATTTAGCACACGCCGAACATCAATGATTTTTAGAGTGCAAGCGTAAGTATTCCATTCGCGACTTTAAAAATGTTTTAAATTGCAATTGGAAGAAGAAATATCGTCACAGCACTCGAATTTCAGATATATATTTTTATGTAGGGAGGTGGTTTGGTGGTGGGTGGCATAAAAAAATAGGGTTTGGAAGGTGAGCGAGCACAAAATCCATGAGTCAGCGTATTCCCAAGAAAAACACATTTTTTATTGACTTTTTAAAACGAGTACGCATTCCTTGCCCCACCAACACTGTTTTTCAAACGACCGTGCTAGGTCATCCTCTCCTACTTTTTTTTACCAATGTTTTTGCATCAAATTACAAGGAAATGGATTACATTTAAAAAAGTAGAAAAAACTATATCGGCAGAGAGAGCCCAGCTTCATAAGCGCACTTTTAATTCCCAGAAGGAAATATCCATGACCCAGCTGGAGGTATTCAGCCAGCACACAGGAATGTATCCACTTCTCCAGTTCTCCAGTACTAGTCTACAACAATGCGTACAATAAAAAAAGGAGGTAAAATGGAGATGGAGAGAGGAATAAAAATATATCCATTCCTCTCCCGTTTCCAGTTCATTTGTGATTTTCACTTGATGAGGCTAAAAGCTAGTTGGAAAGCCGAGCAGTCCCAGTCAAGAGAAGTTTTTTCTTCAGGAGACCCAGATAAATGTTAATGAACCATGAGGCTTTAGACAGGCAAAAAAAAGGCAGAGTGAAGCAAAAGAGAGAGGAAAAGAATAAAAAAAATGTAGTACGGTTCGATACGGCTGGCGCTCTCCCTCTCTGTCCAAATGCATAAGTCGGCAGTCGGCATATTGAGCGGGGCTCTCATCACATTCGATGATGATGACGCGATGAAATAGCAAATGCATGCAATAAATAAATAGGAAGAAAACAAATGTCTAAATTATAGGACGGGCTGAGAAGAGAAGGCTACAGAAAAGGATTGGATATTTTGCACGGAACAGCACACAAAAAAATAGTATTTTGTTTCTGGAGGTGTTGCAGTTTTTATGGAGAGTTACGATCGATACTTAAATGAACGTTTTTGTATTCGGTTTCCTTCTCTCCTTGCCACTCTCCGGTCGATTCCTTCTTGTAAAAATTAGGTGAGTGGAGACTTGGAGAGTGGATATAGGGAGAGTGGGGCGGGATAAGGTGTGGATTTGGGTTTCGCACTGTATTCGGTTTCCTTCTCTCCGGTCGATTCCTTCTTGTAAAAATTAGGTGAGTGGAGACTTGGAGAGTGGATATAGGGAGAGTGGGGCGGGATAAGGTGTGGATTTGGGTTTCGCACTGAAAATTTTTTTTCCTTATTGACGATATTATTTGGAGGGATTTTATGGAGGTTACAAATATGTGCTTGGGATATGCGTATTCCATGAAAAATTTGGAAATTCAAGGGGGAAATGAAATGTGAGTGGAGAAGTGGGGCTGTGTAAATTTTCTGGTGTAGCCTTGAAAAAATGGGCAGGAAAAAGGGAAAGGCCAGAGTGGAAAAGGCGATTTGCTGATAATGGAAATTTGCCACTAGTGGCAGTGCCAGTATTGCGAAATGGCATGCTTGATGAATGATAATATCCAGCGTAATATAACTTTTCAACGTCTTTTATTCTGGTTTTTGAAATGTATAGTGCCGAGATTGGAACTTGCTGAGCCGGAGGTTGGATATCATGGGTTGATACGAGAAAACGAGCTTGTTGTTGAGGTAAAACCGAAAATCAGGGCGGTGGGGGCTGAAATTTGCGGCTTTCGAATTCTCAACCGACATCATGGAGACTCTCCATTTGAGGTAAGCATTATTACATTTTTCCACAGAGATTTCAATGGAAAAATCTGAAGTGCCACTATCATCACATCGGACACATATTCGCAGTATCATCATCGCTCTAATCATTTTATTGCAGTCTTTCTTCTGCACGATCATCCTGCATTATATACCTAATAAACTTTGTAGAATACATAAATTTGCGTCCCATTTACGGGAACTTGTTTCATTTTGGTGGGATCTAATGCCCTGAAAGCATACAAAAGATTTTCTTATCGTAACTCAATTAGATTGGGAATATGTCACCTTTCACCTGCTTGACTCACCTGCTTGGCAAACCTGATCACCATCCCCGTCGCAATTAAAAAATGGCTGATTAACCGTGCCATTTCAATAACCACCTCTTAGCAGCTTCTTGAGAAGAATACGGAAGTAAAATAATATGTTTCGAGAGGTTGAGGTTGAGCCTTTCAGTTCTACTTTAATTTTATGAAGTTCATTTGCCAACATAATCTTTTTTTTGCCTAATCCATATTCATTACGTGATTTTTGATATAAGATCCAATTTAAAAAAGAGTTTTGCCTTTCCTCGTTGTTTCATAAGAGTCACGTTGAATTTCCCACATGTTATAACTAGCAAAAAAAATTCCATCTCCATATACAAATTTTTATTTTTCATCATTATTGCCGATTATCACCCAAGTGAGAGTAATGATTTCCCAAAAGCGTTTCTCGAAAGCGCACTTCCTAGCATAAAAAATCCATTTTTTGTGTGCTGTCAGTAGATATCTTCTTTCTCAACTTGACTGGATATGATGATGACTCGATGATTATACTGAAAGCGGATCTTGTAAGACAAGTGCACTTAGTGCAACTTTACCAGCAGAAATCTTAATGCATATCTATCAATGGCTGTATTAAGCTAACAGGATAAAAAGAAAAAAAAATATTATTTGGTAGGATATAAAGATGAAACAGCATCTTCCAGAAAGTGCTTCTCACTCCTTTTTCATTTCCGAGTTTGAAGTTTTGAAGGAGGAGCGTCAATTTGCAGGATTATTAATGCAAGTTTACTGTCTTCTCGAAACGATGCATTAAGAGGAAAAAATGAGTCGAGGAATGACGTTTCCCGTTTAAGTTATTGACGTGCGGTGGATTAGAAGATAGAGCTGATACGGGAAGGAGTATAGGAACCGGATACATGAATAATTGTTTTATCCTCGTTCGTAGTCATTATCATTATGAGGAGCACACTATCATCACCCACAACAGGAGCTTCATCTCCGCAAAAAAAGAAAGGAAAAACACGCTTGAAAATGGAAAAATTTGTGATGGCAGATAAAGGAGTGTGATAAGAAAAGGGGAATGCCAATTTCAGCCTATTAGCGCATGCTAAAGCGCATTTTTTTCTACTCCTATCATTCCAATAAAGATGAGAATCGGGACTAAGCCAGTTTTGAACTTAACTTTTTTGTAGGTTTTTTAGAACTGGCTTCTTATAACTTTCGTGCTTTTTTACGCTTATTTTCCTTCTCAACCTAGAAAACGCAGAATGCAGAAATAGATAAGCAAATTGCATTACGAAATATATACACAAAGAGTAAAAAAATCCACTGTCTGGAAATGAGATTTTCGCTAAAAATCAGTCCATTATTTTCAGCCTTTTTCACACGAAAGTGGAGCCAGTTAAAAACACAATTTTCTAAAAAAAGATTTCAGATCAATTACAAAATGGATGGGAATTTTTCAATGGTAAACTGCATTCAAAGATAAATAAGAAAATGGACTGAAAGTTGATTTATGGATTTTCTATATTTTTTGCGTGATTTTTTTTCTCTCAAGTTTAATTTTTTCCTGCTTCTCACTAGCACTCTCAGGCTATATTTTTTCCGTTTCGAGAGCTCATTCCTTGTTATCGTGAGCTGAGCTGTTGAGAAGTGAACCGCGCTGAGAGAGACGTGTTGTTTACCCATTGCATGAATTTTTGTTGGCTTGTCGAAAAATTTTCCCATTCAAATGCAGATATGCAACGGAGTCCGGTTTTCCAGCTCACGCAACCAAAGCCAGCCAACTGAACTATATTATTTTAGGTACGTCTTCGTATCCTCGACCATGCACACCTAGCCCGTAGTCAGCTTTACCACTCACCACCTTTTTTTAATACCTGGTGGGTTTGTGTGACTCTCTCTACCTGATGCCTGATCGTCTTTCCAATTTTCACAATTGCATGCTCAAAAATTTGAATGAAAAATCTTACAATAGCACAATCACTATTGTATCAGGTCATGTTGCATACTATTTTTTTGCTAGTCTTCCTTCTTCCACAGGTAAATAATAAGACGTATCACATCACATCACCTGTTATGAAAACTCATAATTATTATTAAATTCTCGTTATTATTCGTGTGGGACGATGATGTGATGGCCGATGATGTAATAGGAGAGAATAGCAACATAGATCTTTAAGCTCTGACTGAGCTACGGAGACACATTCTCGACATGAGGATGATCGGTTCTCCTTACGTCTGCGGTTTGTTATGTGCATGTGTCGTGATGTGAGCATGCAAGATGTTTCTTGTACTCGCATATTTTTGTCTGAGCGTTTGTCATTTTTGCAAATGAGACTGGGCAGGTGCCTCCTTTAATGTCCATCAATTCCAGCAACAGCATAACTCTGCTTCTTCCTAAATTGAAGGACCATACGCTTCTTCTTCCTAGCTCATAAAAAATATTGAAAATGTGCTGTAAACGCATTTTTTCTTGTGAATGCCACAGTCAGAGCAATAACTTAGCAGCATATTTTTCTTCAAAATATTATTTTGCTTTAAAGCTTATGAATTTTTCAGTGGTAATAACGCTAAAAAGGCAAATATGTATTTTGCCCATTGAAGCCAAAGCCATCCATTTTTTCAGTATGTTACTGTACGAGTTGCCCAAGCTTTTTTGTACCGCTGGGCAGTTATAAACTTCTCTAGAAGCTAACTAAATGGAAAGTGTTGGGTTTGATTGCACAATATTAGTGTAAATAGCAAAGTACACATTGTCCGTGGTGTCCTATAAGCTATCCCTAATAATAGCGAATACTACTGACTATGAGTATGAGTGCATAAGGGCAATAACGTGGTAAAATGATGATCGTATGGCAATGTGTACTTTTCCTTCATTTCATTACAGTATTTGCTTTTATGA
The DNA here is from genome assembly GCA_027744115.1 of Acrocyrtus sp. NNG-2020. Classification (NCBI taxonomy): domain Eukaryota; kingdom Metazoa; phylum Arthropoda; class Collembola; order Entomobryomorpha; family Entomobryidae; genus Acrocyrtus; species Acrocyrtus sp. NNG-2020. The sequence goes on along the minus strand of JAHZND010003238.1, from coordinate 8,301 downwards.
TTAGATAAGGGGATAATGGGAATGTTATGTTAGCAGTTAGTAGTGTAATAAGCATATGTGCACGACAAGCTTTAAGCCCTTCCCTTAACATTTGCATTTTCCTCTATGAAAAATATATCCTTAAGAAGGATAAAAAATTTAGCGAATATACCGAACATGCGTGTTTGCGCCCAAAAGGATGAACAAAAATGACAATATTGACGATCTCTGATCTCCCTTCTTCCGTTACACCATACTGCGTCAGGGAGTCAAGATGGATTAGTATAAGGAAAAAGGACAGCATGTCACACTGGCATAGTCACGACTAAATAATAATTTTCGATACCAATTTCTAGCCATATATTTTCCCCTCTGAATGGATTTGTGTGAGGCGTACAGAAAACATTTTTTGGTGAGCGTAATTTTTTTTAGAGAAGTGTGCCCATAAACTAGCCTTAAAGGAAGAGAGCCAATGGCAGTGCTGGGATTTGCTCATATTTTTTTTAAAAACTTTCTTTCCTTACCCCTTCCCACACAAAAAAATTTATCACTCACCATCAGTCAAAGTTTTAGCGGAATTAACCTGTAAAATGCAATGGGAAAAAATGATTATTTATACTTTCATTTGTGAAGCTGGGGAAGTCTCTTAAATCTTCTTGTCTTAGTCATCTTATCTCTTTTAGAAATCTTAACAGTAAAAATATGCCCTTCCCTCGCAGGGTGAGTTGACATCCTGCACCCAGCCAAAATTAACCATCTGCCTGCACATGCACAGAGTAAATCTTTGTAATCTCCGCGCAATATTTTTTTTTTTGCAGTTTAGCCTTATATGTGCTATAAGAAATTGGAGGTATGGCATAAAAATAATTTTTGTTAAGGAACTAGAGCCAGGTGAGATGCGAGATCCATTCATAGCTTCCAAAGGTAGAGGAACACGGATTATATGGTATGAAAAAAGCGAGTCCAAAAATCGTAGTCGCTGCTATGCTCGTGCTCACTCAACGACAATTTTTTTTACAGCACACAGTGGAAGCTGACTGTTTATGGGCATTGAAAATAAATTGAAGATTGAAGGCCACACTACCGTCAATAAATTCACGGCTATAGAGTGAGCGCAAAAATATAGTACGTGAACTACCCAATAGCCGATTATATCCTATACAAAAGAAGCATAATCAACTTATGTCGATACTGTCCCTTGTCCCTCTACACCAATTTTATTTCTAGTTGGCAAGCCTGAATGGTGTTAAAAATTAAAGATGATTTGTGCACATGATTAACTATAGGTGACTACACAGAAGATTATTGAAAGGTGATACTTCGTATCACATCCCTCATCCCTCATCCCATACAGTATAATCTCGTTGGCATCGGCATCGCAAAAATAATTACTAGCGCAGAAGTGCAAAAGAGCAGCAGAGATAGGGCGCAGGGGGCAAGCATGAAAATATTTTTTGGATGCGGTTTCTTCTCAAAAAAAATTATTGAGGGTCATAGTCGTATACTAGTCATCTTCGAAGATTATTGTCTCGTGGCTTGTTATCTTCTTGTGAGTCAACAAAATTGCCGCAGTAGCAGTCTTAATGCCTAAAATCCCAATATTTGTGCCAAGAGGAGAGTACAGCAGTACACACACAACTACAGACAAAAAAATTCTACGTCATACAATTTTCTTCAACTGGCTAAGAGAGCATCAAAGGAGAAAATGCAAAGCTATATCTCTGATTTAGGATGAATCTGTATTTTTCTCTCAAAAAAAATTATTATAAGTAGTGTTGCAACTACAGCAGAGGAGATTGCAGCATTGTTTCAAAATGCAAACTAAATGGTTAAGTGATGATGTCTGAATCAAGCAGAAAGTACACAGAGGCTTGGAGGAATACATAAAATAAATATCACAATTCTATCTTAAAGGCAGAACCCGTTTCTCCAACTTTTTTTTCTCATAACTGTTTTGGCAAAACTCCTCCAAATTGGATATCGTCTTTCTGAGTGTTGTTGCCTGCACACCTCTTCTTACTATTTTATGGGGAGATCACAGCAAGTGGTGGTGGTAGTGGTGCTCCTATATGAAATATGTTGGCTTCTTACTAATATAAAGCTATATACAAATATATGGCGCTTCACTCCACACACATATCATCGCCATTTTTCGCCTTCCTCCTCTCACTCTAATAAATGAGTGTTGGTTGGTGTCACATGCAGTGCAGTGTCAACCTACCTTAATTCCTATTACACATGAGGGGAGCTATTGAGGACAGATTATCTATATTTTTTTGCTTCTTGGCTGTCGCCAATATCACTTTTGGGATGGTGCTTGCAGTGATCCGAGATGGGATTGTGATATATATCGACGTGAGCCTTTTATTTTTTTTATGAGTCAACCTTGCACATTGTTTTCCTCTTCTGTTTTTACACGAGTGTGTCATCCACGCTATAAAATGAGAAGATATATTTCTAACATGCAAATAACAGTTGTAAGCCACATTTTTTACAGAGTGAAGAAGCATTGATCGATGATAGCGGAGGAGGTGTCATATCATATCCGCTCATTACACAGGAAAAAAAACTTATTTTCCCTTGTCCCACCTTTCCAAGTCCAACCTCACAGTGGAAAAAAGAAAAGGCGTGAATTCGCTTTGTTCATGAATTGTTAATGATGAGTTTTTTGGTGTGTACGCGACACTGTTGAAATCGAAAATGAATGGGTTCCTTCGCTCCTCTCAGCAAATATTACAAATTTTGTAGTTGACTGGGACAACCCCACAACATTATACAAAATCTATTTTTTCCTCTTCTCAACACAGTAAAATCTGTTGTTTAACCAAGTGCTGATGACGATTATCCCTTTCGTAATAATAATGTGTGCAGTGTGTCTGTATTTTAAGGAAAAAATATTAAATTGTATCTTCAGGACGAGAATAAGTATTTCAAACAATGCAAAATAAATCCTGACAAGGAGGGCATATATGGAGGAGTTGTGTTTGCATACAATGCTATACACTCGTGAAAATATATGGCTTCAAAGGGTTATTGGAGTGAAGTCTCAATAATTTATGAAACAATAGTAGAGGGAAAATATGACTAATAAAGATATGTACGGGAGACTTGTCAGCCTGATTTCATTGTTTTTTTTGAGGTTTTTGTACTCTCCACACGAAACAACAAGCACGCTTATTTGGTATGGTGCGTTTCTGTCTCTCTCGTTTTTTATATTTTGAACAAGTGCAAACTGCACTAGATGAACCGAGAAGTTAAATGACTGAAAATGTTCTTCTTGTAAAAAAAAGAGGAAGGAGAGATGGCCTAGCGCCTAGCTGCAGCCAAATTTTGAGCTGGCTCAGTGCTTTAGAGTTCATCCAGTTTATTGCTACAAGGAAAAATTTTCTTGTATTTTTTTCAAAATGTAAACTTTAAAGTTAAGAAAAAAATGTAGTAAACATTTATTTGCATTTTGTGTACTTGTCGACTTCACCAGATATGAAGTGATGATGGGATGATGATACTACAAAAAATGTTCGGTACACGTGAAGAAACATTTTTGCTCCTCGTCCTTTTTTCGCCTTTGGTCGCACTCCGACTATACTAATCCACCTTGCAAAATAAACTACGCAGAGGTTACAAACTTTCTTTCTGAGAATGAGCCAGAGAGAGGGACAAGAAAAGGTAAAAAATAATATCAAAGTTGGCTGTTTTTTTTGTTTGTGTGTGCTGCACACTTACAGTTCTTCGTAGACAGACATTATGCACTTATTGTTCTCGTAATAAAAAAATATAATAAGTCTTCTACTTTGAAAGAAAAAATTGTGTGGGCGATAGTTTTTCCTCGTAGATGAAGTGAGATGAGTGTACGCTGAGGAGATATATTTTTTTATTAGGGAACTTTTTTCTGTGACTATATTCATGTCTCATAGTCAGTTGCATGTTCACCCCTCCTTCATTCCCATAAATATGACAGGCAAAATGATAATGATGGTTACTATCCTTGCCTGATTAGGCAAAAGGTACATTGAGTCAAGTAAGGGATAATATTTTTTTTTATTTTAGTCTGCGTTGATTTCTGTAAAAAAATATATATATGGCTATGCACTTATGTTTACTGATTGCAGCTAGTAACACTCGTCAAGTTGTGCTCAAAATGTAGTGCTTTTGTAGTAGACATAAGGCTTTTTAAAAAGTGCGCACTAGCCTGGCCGCGTACTCCATTTGGTGTACACCTGAAGAAAAAAAACATCTGCATTGATTTGCTACTTTTGGAAGTGACACGTTGTTGCAACTTGCAACTCATTATGTAGTCGTTTCTGTCGGCCGCTGTGGCATAAACTGAATTTTACTTGAGTTGATTTATAGCAATAGGTATTTACAGACAGAGTTAGGTGGAAGCTGACTATGACCATGGCAGGGACTTCCTATATACGACTCTCTTTTTTTAAGATGGGATCGGCAAGAGTAGTACTCTGCAAAAATGGGAGTAAGATAAAAAGTGAAACAGAAAAAAAGTTAAGTCATAATTTTAAATGAGAAGTTTTATAACTTTTTTCGCGAGATTGGAAGAGAGAGAAAATAATGCATTTCGGATTATTTTTTTGTATGGGAGAGGTTTGGCGCTGGCTGAAATGAGATTGGAGGATATTTTTGAAGAACCTGTAATATGGTAGGGAAATTAAGGATATTATTTAATGGCTGATGGTTAACAGGAGGAGCAATAGGCTTTAATTAAGAAACTTGTTTTTGCCAGAGAGGGAGCGTAATAACATGCTATCAATATCTAATCAAGGAATTTGCCCATCAATTTAATTTTCACTAATGAAAGTTTGTGAATTAGCAAGCTAGAAACTATGATCTCGATAAATACTCAAGCAATTTTCCACTGGGCTGTGTGCACTCTTTAAAAAATAAAGCTGGAGCGAGCGACGAGAGACTTCTTCTAGGCAGCCTCACGCAAGCATAGCTCCCTAAGTACACTTTTTTATACGTTTTTTCTCCACATTACTTGTCAAAAGAATTTATTTCCTTGTAGTCTAACCGGAGCAGTGCACGAAAGGACTTATAGGAACGTCCACCACTACCAATGTAACTTTTTTTTTGCTTAGTGCTCATGTTGATGCTGATGTTAGCAATTTTCTAGAGAATGGAGAAGGTGAAACGGCACCACTTCCTACTTTTTGCAGCTTGTAAAGAGCAGCGGTAGGTCCAGCCAGCCATTGCCTGGACCAACAGGAGAAACGGAAGGAAAGGGAAAAAGTTTTCCAATTTCTTCAAATTGCTTCCCATGCATTATCCTTCCAAAAAAAACTTTTTTTTCATAGGGAAGATTGCCTTCATCCCTACAGTCAAAAAAATATCTTTTCTTCGAACTCATATATGATGCCTTCTGCCGTTTTTCCCGTACCTTCTTCTTCTTCAAGGAAAAAAATATGTATTGTATGAAATCGGCAGGTGTCTTTTCTTGCCTCATGACTTAACCCATGTATCTTCGGTGTGCACGCCAGGCCAGGCCAGCACCATCCAAAGCCAGCTCTTGTGTGCCCTCCATCTCCATCACTTGACAAATAGTGAGCAAGAAAACGGAATAAAAGATGGAGAGCATCTGTTCCTCCCCAGCATTTTTTTTCCTTATGTGGTGGGGATGTTTTTGTTGCTGTTGGGCTGATCTTTTTTTTTCTTGTGGATGTGTGCCCTTGTTCGAGGTTCTGCACGAACTACGAACTAAGAAAAACCATCGTATTATTAGATTTCGGGTATCACATCCCGTCAAATCGACATCAAATCCATATTCCCCTTTTTTCTATAATGTGCGGCTAGTCTGTATCACTTCCCTCTGGCTCTGGCTAGCATGTAACCTTTTCTTTTCCATCACCGCCGCACCTTTTTCCCCTCGTCTTTAAAGGTTGGCTTCGGCTATAAGAAAGATTTCAATTTCAGATTAGCTCTCCCTTCATTTTTTTCAAAGATGCATTCCTTTCTTACTAGGGAAGATTCTTAAGTGCCGGAGCGCTTTTCCATTCTAAGGAAGCTGTCATAGGACAGTTTTTGAAGTAGAATATGATGGTAATCACCAATATTTCCAATGCGCCAGTTAAAGTGCATAAATGGGGTACTTGTGCCTTTAAAGTACATTAACTTCCTAAGACACGCCTTGGTATGTGGGGCTTAACGTTTTTTTCTTATCAGTGTACCATGTAAATTTAGAATTTTTACACGTTTTGTTCTCGTAGTTGTTTACACTCAGGTCGTAGTCTGATAAGAAATAGACAATGATAAATCTTATCTTATCTAATTTGCATGATGAGAGTAGCAGTTTGGGTTTGGTTGGGTTTGGTTGGGTTTGGTTGGGTCTGGTTGGACTTGGTTGGGTTTGGTTGGGTTTGGTTGGGTTTGGTTGGGTCTGGTTGGACTTGGTTGGGTTTGGTTGGGTTAGGTTGGGTTTGGTTGGGTTAGGTTGGGTTAGGTTGGACTTGGTTGGGTTAGGTTGGACTTGGTTGGGTTTGGTTGGACTTGGTTGGGTTTGGTTGGGTTAGGTTGGACTTGGTTGAACCAAATGGAGAGCTGGGAGCTCGTACATATATCGGCTTTTCTTTGTATGTGAGGGTTGACGTTTTTTTCTTATCAGTGTACCATGTAAATTTAGAATTTTTACACGTTTTGTTCTCGTAGTTGTTAACTCTCTCGTAGACTGATAAGAAATAGAAAGTGACAAATCTTATCTTATCTAATTTGCATGATGAGAGTAGCATCCAATGATTGGTCGTTTTCTTATCGGTCATCGCGTTAGCTCGTCATCTGAAAAAAGAAAAAATTCTTGCCATTAGGATGCTAATGATCGGGAAATATAGTCAGCGATAACGTCATATCGGGCTTATTAAGGGCGATTTTAGGGATTAATCGAACACGAAGATTATGATGGTGGAGGAGGAGAGCTGGGGGCAAGTATCTAACCGGCATTCTTCTAATGTTCTCATGTGTTGGAGTTGGAGCTCATTTTAATAGCTGAAAGCTTTGTACATACTAGAAGTCTCATCAAACACTTCGTTTTAGGCATCCACGGAGCTGTAAAACTGAGCAGTAGATGACTCCTCGATCCTCCTCTCAATAGAAAATCGGACTTTTTTGGATACTCCATTATGTATGCACTTTAACTGGCGCATTGGAAATATTGGCGATTACCATTGTTTTCTACTCCAAAAACTGTCCTAGATAAGCTTCATTAAAATGGAAAAGCGCTCTTGCACTTCGGAATCTTCCCTGGTTAGTGTTAAAAGATTTAAAGAATCAAATTACCGATCTGATGATGAAGAGAGAAAAATCGTTTTTAGCGCAAAGTACGTATTTTGGGGGGCTATGCTCACTTTTCGTCGCCTCACAAGCTCTGCACACTTTTCTTAGAAAAATGGGATGAGAAATTACCAGTCCGGTGTCCCTTTTCTGTAGTAAAACGTTTTCTTATATTTTTCACAGTTGTTCGCTAAATAATTTTTGTTGAGCCTTAGCATGAATATGAGTTTGTCGAGAGAGTAGAGAACATTTTTAAATGATAATGTTTTCAAGATGTTATACTCCGAAGATGTTATGGCTTGGTGCTGGTAGGTTGAAAGTTGAAAAAAAAATGGAAGTGAGGAAATTAATTTAGTGCTCACGTACTTCATTACACGAGCGCCCAGGTAAGCCACACACGCATAATGTGCACTTTTTTTAAAAAAAAAGTACTACAAAGTTTTTAAGAGACTGAGCAACAAAAATGAACTTTATCCTAGCTATCTGGGACCAAAATGTTGCAATAAATTAGAAGGCGAGATGATTACTTCAGGTAGTTTTCCTGTACCTATTGGAAGAACATAACTTGAAAAAAGTTTTTCCTCTGTGGGGTTGTTGTACCCCATTCTAAATACATTTTTATGGTGATGACTACACCAAAACTTATTTATTTTGATTTAACATTGTATTCCAAAATGAATTGAGCAATATCGATTCCATTCTCTGCGAAACAAATTTTTTTTAGAAAGCTTCCAAAACTGAAATATCGAAAACGGACAAACTGCTTTTTACAGAGAATAATAATAAGAAAAGCTAAAAACTTGTATAATCCAATTTAAAGTAAAAAGGAGAAACTTTTTTTTTCAAAAAGGAATCTCCAACTTTCAACCTAAAAAAACTTACCAAAAAAGAAATAGCGTTTCTTCAACTCCTTCAATTATGGGATGGGAGAAGTGAAGACGAGACCAGTGATAAAAGTAAAGTTAAAAGCAGAGGGAGAGTCTGGATTGTAGCGTATCTTCTAGAAGGACTTCGGGAGAAGTACAATGACGACGAGATCATTCTGAA
>JAHZND010003237.1:0-21995 GCA_027744115.1 Acrocyrtus sp. NNG-2020 | reverse complement strand
TGCAAAAGAGCTAGTCCGGAAAAGAAAATCCTTTGCCGCGATTTCCGCAACACATCCCGAACTGTGCGGGTTTGATTTGAACTGCGCGCACACGTGAAAAAAACTGCAAAACTTTGCTCGTGAGTTATGCACGTTTTCTGTTTACAAAGGAATGCCCGCCTGTATCAAAAAGCGATAAACATTTGGTACAGGTAATCATTCGGTCATTATTGCCTGTTTATTATTCCCCAACGTAAACAAAGAAGCTGCCAGTTTTACTTCCTTCACTCTTCCAGCCTAGTAGACTGGCAGAAGATGATGATGATCACCTTTTTAAAAATGCGTTTTTTTGCGATTGGGGCAATTCAATGGCTTTGAATACTCAATAAATAACTCGGAGTGGGTAATTTCTCGGTTTTTGACCCCGCCCGGCTGATGATCTGCATAATTAGCTTGGGAGGAATGCCATATCCGTCTACGTTTTTCCCTCCAGCTTGCACATTTTTTTTTAATTTGAAGCTACTTACAAATTTACGATTTACTACTCACTGTTTAGTAAACAGATGAAGAGAGTGTGTAATTACCCATTTTCCTCGGAAAACTCTTCAAAAAATATTGTGCTGACACTTACCTACACTATTTACCTAATTACCTAGTGATGGACCAGCACACACATTTTTTTTTTCAAGAAATAAAAAAATGCAACCGGGTTAGTGGACCCATTCTCCGGATTTCCTATAAATTTCAGTCAGACAAAAACTGGAAAAGTCAATTTTCTACCCGTCCATTACACAACATTAATAGATGTCTTGAGCGAAACAGGAATGCACGGAATGTCCATAAATAATGTGGCGTAGCAGTTGGGACTAGGTCAAAAATGGAGCTTAGTACACCCTGCCCTATTCCAGGGCTACAGTAAAATTCCTCATTCATGGAGCCTGTCTCCAGAAGACCAGAAATATATTTTTTTTCAGTTCAGGTAAAAAAAACTGGTGCTCATTGCGAGAATAGAAACCAATTATTTGGGTGTTCATTGCTTTCTTCCTCATTTCAGACGGAACTATGCTGTGGAGCAGTAATGAAGGGCATAATGGCGTGACGAGGTGAATCGGCGATCGCTCGCATTGTTGAGTGAAGTGAGCCGTATAGCTGAAGGAAGGAGCAATTTTGGAATGGCATCACATCACCTTTTCCCTTTTGTGAGTTGTGAGCTGTGTAAGTGAGATGTTTTTCCTTTTCTTGTGAAATGGCATATGGCAAATGAATGAGCTGTTGCTGTTTCCCGTTGGGAGGTCCAATTTCCTTGTCACCTTTGGGATCTCCACTGCATGCTGCTACCGTGAGACTTGTCAACAGTTTGTTTAGAGGATGCTGTCCTTTTGTTCCAGCAGGTTTACACGATACTCACGATACAAATAGCTGGCAATCATGTCACCTCTCGCACCTTTCAGGACTCTCTTTTGTCCGGCAACTGTCCTCTAAAAGTAATAATGAATTGAAGTTTCAAAATAGCCACGGAGTTGTCACCAGGAAGCCATCAATTAAAAATGAAAATGAATGCAATTTTAAAATTAATTTATGAGAATGTCCAAATGTCTCTTATAATGGCACAAAAATCCATTTAATTGGTCTCCCAGTAGTCAGTTTAGTGCATCCAAGTTTCGGAATGAGTTTCAATGTGCCCCATTATGTCACCACTAATTCAGTCAGTTCTTTTCCTCAGGACGTCATCCGCCTCCGCCCATCTTTCCCAGATCCCAGAAGAAACAGAAAATGGTAAGAAGAAGGGGAGCACACCAAAAAAATATTTTTTGGAGATCTTATCCGTTCCTCACTTTGCTGATGCAAGGTGTCCTCTAGTGTCTGAGAATCTCACTTGCTGAACCTGCCTCCATTTCTCTCTTGCAGAGCTTCTCAGCATACGCCGTCCTTTGTTCATGCATCACAAAATAATAATTCTTCTACAAAAAAGTCATTAACTACTGTCAACAATTTTTAAAAAATTTAAACAAATAAAATTAATACTAATCAACCGCAGCTAAATAGTTAAACAAAAGCTGTCCATTTCCCACCAACTACATTTTTCCATGCACTTGTGCATTCCTTAGCAAAGAATTTCTATTTTTTATATTCTGCATAATAAATATTTTATTTTGGAAGGTCCATTAATCCACACACCTCATGAGTCACAAAACAGCAGAGTGATACTCTGCTTCTTTGCAGTAGTAACTAATCTCAGGTGAATTCCTCGTTGACAGCGCTGTCAACTCTTCATTGAAATCCTTTCGCTGCTACTTTAATAAAAATGATTTTGATGGATGGTCCTGCTTCTGCTTTCTACCTTACATTGCTCAACGACATTATGATGCATTAAATTTCAACATTCAACTTGTCTTGCACTCATTTTTTCCCTTCTCTTCCTCCTCACTGACTATTTCCCATACGAAGATGTATCTCCGCATCTTCCAGATTATGACACTTACTCCTCCAAAAAGTCCAGAAGCATAGTTTTTTATTTCGGTGCATTATGAGCAGAATAGATATCCTTTCTTATCGTTTCCATCAAAGGAAAAAAGGTTTGACTTTCTTTTTTTAAAAAGTGAATTATTATCTCATTCTCATCACTACACGATCCACTTTGTCTTTCCTCATTTTAGAATGACAATACAATCCCGAAGTATCCAATACAGTTCAGAATGATAAATAAATTGATACTTTCTCATCTCAAGAAATAAAATTCATGACTCGTAAAATATCATCGGGAAAGGGTTTTGTGTGCACTTATTTTAAGAATTTTTCCCACGACCAGCAACAAACACTATCCACGCTTCGGCTCAAAATCTTTTTGTAAAAAATGGTAAATGGTTAAGTGGTAATCTGGTAACTTATGATTATTGAGTACCTGATAAAGCTGTAAAGCTGTTTAAGAATTTTTCCCACGACCAGCAACAGCAACAAATACTATCCACGCTTCGGCTCAAAATCTTTTTGTAAAAAATGGTAAATGGTTAAGTGGTAATCTGGTAACTTATGATTATTGAGTACCTGATAAAGCTGTAAAGCTTGTAACCCTTTGGCAATCCGATGGTGATCGGGTATCGCTCTCCAACTGTAATCAAGATAAGGCTGAGCTGGCATGACTTTTGAAAATTCACTAACAAGATAAAAGGGGTCAACGTGATGTGTCAGCGGTAATGTAGTAGTCAGCGTTGATGACATCCTTTTCATTCCTTTGCGGAGTGAGCTGTATGGACGATGGCGTGCACTTCATTTCATGACGCATGTGGAAAATTTAAATACGTGTTGTGTCAGCGGTAATGTAGTAGTCAGCGTTGATGACATCCTTTTCATTCCTTTGCGGAGTGAGCTGTATGGACGATGGCGTGCACTTCATTTCATGACGCATGTGAAAAATTTAAAGTAGGAAACGATATTTTAAAACAATGCAAGGTCGCGCTACATTCCACTAAAAAGGATGCACTTCAAATTAGCCGCAGTTTGCTCAAATAAATATTTCTTGCGTTGTAGGCTGTAATCCTGTTTGTAAATTTGTTCAAGTGCGGAACAAAGCTGTGCAGGAGGAAGTGTGAGGAAGACAATTAGTTCGCATTTGTAGTCTGCTACGTGCACGAAACTAATTTTTGTTTGAGGTGCTTTTAAAAATGGGCTTTTAATTGATGCATTGGAATGCTGTTGACAGATTAGAGAGGAAAAAGTGCAACGGTCATGCGAATGCAATGCAAGGCGAGCAGGAAATTTAGTTTGGATGATTTTGCGCAGTCACCCATTTTAATTGTGTATGCGGTACTGCTGAATATAATTAAGAGAGAAATAGCCACGCTTTTAACTATTTAAGCCGATGCGGATATTTACGTTTAAAAATTAAGTCAATTAAGTTTTAATTCCGTTTATCTGTATATCTGTTTCCAGAGTAAGCGAAGAAGGTAAGAAGGCACCACGCATGAGTAAAATGAATAGCGACCTGAATGCTTTGAGTGAAGTGGAGTAAAGGCGTAATTTTGTTGATATGCAGCTGCTAAACGATTCTAATTGTCGACGGCTCTTTTGGCCGAGTCTTTGGATGTGCAGTGTAGTGAAAAGTGGGCAAAGGTACTGTTTATCTTTGGGTGAGCGACGGCTCCTCATCATTATCTGTAAAGTAGGTGGTAAGTATTTCTTATTCTCCCTCACTACTTTTTTCCTCTTCAATTTGTGTCAAGTTTCTAAATGAAGCGGAAGGGAAAACATCTATTTTTTCTTTCAAATTCACATCTTTTCTTTTCTTAGGTAATCTTTTGGTAAATATGAGGAAAAATCACATGAATGTTAAAAGTATTTACTTTTGGAAATTTTTTTTATTGTTACAGTTGATGAAACAGTAAATAATTGTAGTAGTGTTTCGTTGTAAAAGGGCTCACTCATCAGTGAAAGATTTTTGTTGAAAGGAGAGATAATGAAAGCACGGCAATAAATTTGTGAATTTTTGAAAAGGTGTAATCAACTCTAAACGGACCTCACTCACTGAAAATTAGTGTCTTTTACAGAAATCTGGAGAATCTGGAAATGCTAGTGTTGTACCGCTTACTGAGGAAAATGCTGATTGAAATGAGCAGTTTCGAAACTGCAGAAACTGGCAGCTTTGAGTCCAACATAGTTTCAGTGAGTAGATAAGTTCTTATCTACCCACAGTGACAAATTATAACGCACCACTTCTTGATAGCTGCAATAACCTGGTACCACTTTCGTGCAATGACCTTCTATATATACAACCACTAAATAATTTTACGTTTTATTTGCGACGCGGAAATCATTCATATTTCTTTTATAATGTTTTCGCCAATTTGCTTCTAAAATTTTTAAATACGCTCAAACTTCAATATTTGCACTGCAAACATAATATTTGATCTCCCTCTAGTAAACATTTATTTTTTATTTTTTGAGCCTTTCCCCATTCTCAATTCCACAATAACCCAGCAAACAACCCACTTTATTAATATGCATCCTTAATCTATCAAAGTCTCCTTTTTGCTTATCATGAGTGTCACAAAATAGCTAGCACCTTGCAGTAGCAAAATATGCAATTTACTCTATGCTCTCCCCTTTTTACCAACTTTCGATAAAATCGCATTATAAAGTTTCCTTTCGCAACATCATTCTTCTCTAATCCTCTTCACTCCCTTAATATTTTCCCTCGTCATCCCTCTCCACATTCTTATTTCGCACTGAGAAAAAATATTTATTCCTCTCTAACTTCTTCGTAATCCCACGACTGGATTATTATTTCAGTAACGTTTAGCAAATGGCAACAGCATTGAGCCCAGCTCCTCACTCATCTTTTCAATTGTGGGAAACTCCACCCCCATCGAAAACTAGTTGCCACCCTCTCCTCAGCGGTGTTCACTTCACTCGTCATCTCCTCTGGCCTATCTCACCACTCTGTTTACTTCTCACCCGAGCACAGCTCACAGCTTACTGCAAGCAAAAAAATATCAACGAAACTTTTTTTTCTCATCTTCATCTCGCAGCATCTCTCCAACGTAAAAAGTCATTCTTCCAATGTATCCCTTCTCTCCCCATCTCCTCTACAACGCGGCTTCGGCTTTTTTCCCTCTGTCCTATTACAGATACTTACAATTCCTTAACTCATCACGATAATTACACTGTATCCTCTAAAGTTAACTGCGGAGCAATGATTACTTCTCGTTTTCATTGTAATCTTCTCAAAAATCTCCACCAATACAACTTACAGAGAAGGGATGATGTTTTGGGGAGAGGACAAAATGTAAAATACAATTTTTTGAGCGAGTCACACTCTTCATATTTCATATCCCATATATTTCTCTGATTTCCACTTTTTCTATTCACAAATTCACCACTCTCCTTTGATCATTCCTCCTCATGATGATCATCATCCACGGGATCATTAATACATCTTTTTTGTGCGGCGAGAGCAACAACACCACTCCATATATTTGTAGTAAGCTCAGTTCATGTAATATTTTTGTAATAATTTTTCCCCCACAAAATATACATCTTTTTATATACATTTCAATCACATCCCCGACATATGTATATTTCCATTATTATCCTTTTTGGTATCATCTTCATTTTTTCATTTTTTTCTGCTATTGTCACATATTGTTCACCCTGCTCACTACTCACTCCGCAACTCACATATTTGCTCTCTTTCAGAGAGGAGACACGAACAAAAGAGGCAAGAGTCCACTTTTTTTGATAACCGGCTTCTCTTCATTTTCCTTAAGATATCATCATCAGAGCGAACCTCATTCAGCCAAACTCAAAAAAGTAAGCAAACAGGAATACAATATATATTTTTGTAATCATCTTCGTCATCCTTATCATCATTGAGCTCTCCAGCAAAAAATATATATTCTTGCTGGCTCCTGCGGGTGATCATAAGGATTCGGCCCATTCATTCTGTGGAATCAAAGAGAAAAACGATGCGTGGAGCATTACCGGTTCGCTCACTGATGGAGTAAGAGAGAACAATCTCGAATGCGAAAATGCATACATTTTGAGGAGAAAAGTGGGAAAAAAGGAGTAGACAGAGAGACTGTATTTTGCTGCTGTTGATGGTGGAGTAGAAAGTGTATCAACTTGCCCCAAAAATGTGTAATAATTTTTGGTGTGGTTTTTATGGTGAAACTGTGGCTCTAAAGTGAAAGTGGTGCACTTAATTATTTTTAGTGGGATAATAATCACTTACATTGATACAAGTGAAATTAGTTAATTAGTTAATTTAGTTGAAAAGTTAAATCTTTTGGGGAATCTGCAAGCAAAATATGAAAATGAACTGTTCGAGGGACTCCTCGCAGCTACACCGTGCCGGATTAGATTGTGTTGTTGCAAAAAAGAGTGGATTTTACCGGAGCCCGACACTTTTCCAAGCAATTTGTTGATGATGGAAGTCATCGACAGTCGCTTCGGTCAATTCTCTCGCTGTGGAATGGGGTGGAACAGAACTATCCCTCACTTTTCCCGGAAATTCTTGGTGCTAAAATTACTTCAGACTGTATTCCTCACATTAGTCTTTATTGAAATGGGAGCTGCCCGGAAAAAGTGAGCAAAAAATTCTTTTTAAAAAAATAATCTCAAATTTACTTTTCAGTGTCACCTTTTCCCATCCTAAAAATATTGCATATCATTTCCTTCTTCCTTTTTCTCCCATTCCCAAACAAAAATCTCACAAAACTCGTCTCATCTCAAGAACATTATTTTCACGTTTGCTTTTTGCATTCTCTAAAAACACTTTATGTTTGCGGAGACTGTGCAAACAGCAGAAATGTTTTTTTTGAAAGCGTCAACCGAGTACATTTCAGTGTTGAGAGGAAGTCGAATAATTTGTGCAGCAGGTACAATAATCCTGCAACTCAGAGAGAAGACAATGCGCCTTCTTTTTTTGCTCTTAAGCAAACAATATATATAAAAGCCATTTAATTCACTTGACTTGTTTTAACAATGAGTATTGTACATCATCAAGTGAGAGGAGAAGGGTCTCTGAAAATAAAAGACGAAACAGCTTCTAGTGCCTGGCATCATCATCTGAAGATGAGCATGAGCACCATCATTAGCATTATTACTTGACGGTTGTAAATAAAATAAAAGACGACTTGAGTTTGAGTTTGAGAGCTGAGTGCGCTTAAGCAGTGAGCTTAAGCACACACAAAAAAAATAAAAATTGTTGGAATGATGATGATTGGGAGATGCGAGAGATCTCTTCAGAGATCTTTTCATAATATTTACTCAAAACAAAAAAGCTCATTCTTCTGAAGCTCAGCCTGAGAGCGGAAAAATATGTACATAAAAAATTTGTACATGGGAAGTGGATGGCAGATCTCTTCCTAAGATAATAAAATGAAGATGGCGAATGCAAGGATCGTGCAGAAGAGGTAGAAAAGAGAAATGCTGCAAAGACAGATGTAGAAAAAAAGAGCAATTTTTTGAGCGTGCCTTTCTCATTTTCAAGTATTAGAGAAGATTACGAAGGAGCTTATGCTAAGCGTATAAAGGAAAAAAAGAATAAGTTTTTTCAGGATCACATTTCTAAAGCTGGTATGGTAGTGCTTTGCAAGGTACAAAATAATATTTGAAGGGAGCGTGCTTACGTCATTTTGAACTTTTTCACTAGCTTGGATATGAAACTGAAAAATGTCGTTTTTATTTCAAAAATGCAAAAGTCACATTGCTCTTGTTTCAAGATTTCTTTTTTCTTTAAATCATGAACTAATCAGGACGGATTGGGACCTATATATAAGTTACTCTGTCGCAGTTTTTTATTTTAAAATTCTGACGTGGAAATAGCTCAACTAACTTTAGAAATAAATTTACTTTAGCAGACTTTCCTATAAAACGCGCCACTGAACTGTTAGTTTACAAAGGAGAAGAGGGCCAGAGAAATGAGCGCATTGTTTAATTGCCCCTGAAGTATGCCCTCTTGGCACGATCTTGAATTTAGTACACCTTTAATTGGCATACTTGCTGGAACTAATAGAACCGGACTACATCCAGCCACGTATTTGTTTCTGCTCAGGGGAAAAGAATGCAAAAAACTGAAATCGAGCAATAGTTCAGCGCATCGTCGTTCACAGATAGAGGAGTGGTTTTTGCATTAAGCTTAAGCATATTTTGAATTTTTTATTACTGACTTGAGTATAAGCTCTTTCCTTAATTTTATGTGTTCTTTGTAGTATAGGTACACTAATTAAATTTACAAAATATTTAAGCATTCCGACAATTAATAAAATAGTGAAAAATTTTTTCCTAGAAATGTAGATTTTTATCTATGCCCATCCTAGACCAAAAGACGCTCTTCGGGTACTCACACCAACCTGCAAGATTCACCCTTCGAGAAATATAGTTAATAGTGAAAAATTTTTTCCTAGAAATGTAGATTTTTATCTATGCCCATCCTAGACCAAAAGACGCTCTTCGGGTACTCACACCAACCTGCAAGATTCACCCTTCGAGAAGTATAGTGAGCAGTTTTGAAGGCAGATTAAAAAGAAAAAGTGCCGACAATGCACAGTAGTGTACAAAATCTTGAAGAAAAAATATATCTCGGCTATTGTCCTCCACCACCAACATCTTCATTAGTTATGTAAAGGTATTTATTCAGAGTAAAACAGGGACAAAAGGGCAAAGGCATAAATTACAGGTGAGAAAAAAATAGTGGCAAGCGACAGGGAGTCTCGTCCTCTCTACAAAACTATTTTTTTCAAAGAGGAGTGTCGGTAGGATGGAAGAAACATTTTTTAAGAAAAGAAAGAAAAAGAACAAAAAAAATTAACAAAAGGATTGCCTTACATTTTTCTCGGAGAAAATAATAATTTAGTGTCATTTGCATGTGAGGTGGGATCGACACACATTTTCTCTAAATATTTTAAGGAGGAAGTGAATAGCGATGAGGGTGGCAAAAAAAACAATTACCCCAAATTAAAATAGCTCACGATGCGGAGATAGAGTGCTGTTAGGTATCTGTAGGAATCTTAGTGGGTGTTGTCATCACCGCTTTTATCATTTATTGGTAACTCTCTATTGTGATTTTGCAGTGATGACAGCTTCAGTGGTGGTGGGATAAGTAACAGGAATCCATTCCTGGAGAACCGTCGCTCGTTCTGGTCATCCTCGTCTTTATCGTCGTCCTCCTCATCACAATCAGTGTACAACAAAGGGAGACTTTTGTACAGTGACAACTCCAACAGTGGCGGAGCTTTGAGTGGCATAAATAATCAATATGCCAGGGACCTGCTGCGCTCCTCGACGTCCGCGCTTTTGGATAACACGCTACTGACTAGGAGATTGTATCAGCAGCAACAGCAGCAAAACAATAGGGTGACAACAATGATCTCCCCGGATGAGCGGCGTGCTCTCTCCACAGCCAGCTCCAACAATAACAATCGCAATAACTTTATTAATAATAATAACGCTAGTAACAGTATTCGGAGGGGTGGCGGAGGTAGAAGTGCCAAGAAGAAGGCGCACCCTCCACTGACCTGCGAGTGTGAACAGTATACTAAGTTTAGAGTCTGCGCTGAGCGTCTGGGAGGACACGAACTCAATCTGTCATACAATTCCGGGGCTCACCAGAGAACAAATGGAGCTCTGCATAAGGGCACCGGAAACGACGAAAGTGGCCACTCAAGGAATTCAGCTGGCGGCTGATGAGTGCGCCTTCCAAATGGCGAAGCACCGCTGGAACTGCTCGTCGCTCCAAGGATCTACTAATCCACATGGGACACAGTTATTCCAAAAAGGTAGGTAAAAATGTGAAATATTTTTCAAAAGTTTTGTTTTCTCTCATGTAGATGTGACGCAGTAAGGAGTGTGGATCCGCATGGGACACAGTTATTCCAAAAAGGTAGGTAAAAATGTGAAATATTTTTCAAAAGTTTTGTTTTCTCTCATGTAGATGTGACGCAGTAAGGAGTGTGGAACTATAAAAAAAAGTTGTCACAGTTTGCTGATAAAAATATCGTAAAAAATGATAAAAGATTGTGTAATGAGCTGAGCTGCTCCACGTGCAGCACAGTCCTGGAAAAAAAAGGAAGGATGAGCAGAAGAGCATACAGCTCAAAAATTAGAAGTTTACTCCCAGAGCTTTTTAGCTTGAGCTCACGAAAGCAAAATCATTTTTGTTTGATCTCCAATTCCAAGTTTTCAAATTGCTTTGACTTCACAATTTTATTTTAGCAAACAGCAAACGTTGATTACGTGTCCCTCGGGGCATGCGGGGAAGCGTAGGGGATTTTTGTTTTAAAAAATGAATTTGAGCAGACAAGCTTACGTTTTTTGCTGCGGAGATCAATATAAAAGACAGACTTAAGCATACAATCATTGACGATACTTGGCATTATTTTATTTAGCAAAATGAATGGGATGTAGCGGTGCTTTGTTCTTATTTTTAGAGAAAATGAAAAGGGAGGCGTACATTTGTGTTAGAGCTCAATCATTGACGATACTTGGCATTATTTTATTTAGCAAAATGAATGGGATGTAGCGGTGCTTTGTTCTTATTTTTAGAGAAAATGAAAAGGGAGGCGTACGTTTGTGTTAGAGCGAGGAACAAGTGCACAAGCTTAGTGAGGCTGCCAATGTTAGCATTTTACAATTTTTTTATACTGAATGAATGAGCGTTTTTCAGAGGATATGAATAGGTAGTGAAACCGGAGCGAATTCATGTAAAAAAGCACACTGCTTAATTACACGGAGGCTTACACATCAAAAAGTCCAAATGAATCAGAAATATTCCCTTTGATCTCGCTACGCTTTGATGAGCACCCGTTCAGCCTTAAAACACCGAAATTAGCTACGCTTTTTACCGGTGCACCTCCAAGGCTCCAAGCACCAAACACGAAATTCATTTTCCATTTCCAATTGTACCAAATACAACCAATCCAAATCTTTACCACCACTACCACCAACTATCCATCTACTAATATTTAATTAAATAAAATTTAAGCAAAATTTTTAAGGCCGTTTTAGGGGACAAAAATTAATTTTTTGCTTCCAAAATCCAAAAGGCCTAATTTCGTTTTGTAGGATGTGCTTCCAACATTTGAGTTTGGAGAAACGTTCCTAATGAAAAGCGAAGGTGACGTAAAGGAGATAATGGAAATGGCACTGAGCTCCTTTTCCTCCTCTCTCTCTCTGTGCCCAAGAAGCACATAAAAAACTTAAAATTTATTTTTTGTAATGATGATGTCAAAATCAAAGGTGGTCCGCCACCGACACAATACAACAATTGAAAGAAAATATGCTCATCTCCTCCTTTCCGCTCACTTCTCATTTCCTTTCTTTAGCATCTTCCCCTGCTCATTTACACCCTCGGAACTCCAAACATCTTTTTTTCTCCCTACTGCACTCTGTTCTAACATTACATAAAAATTTACGTATGCGCACATGATACAGATATCTGCTAGCCTACATATTGTCTGTAATTTGTAATAGTGCCAGCAACAATACACCATTATTGTAACAATGTTGACCTACCAGAGCGGAACCAATTGACTTGAGACCGTGTGGCACTGGCACACCACCAGAAAGCGCGGAGGGTTTCCCACTTCCCAACTACAAAAAATTTTTCCCATATATATTCCTGTCAGAAAATAAATATATTTTTATCTAGTTTACCCCTGTGCAGTCAACAATCACTACCACTGTAACATTCTCCGGCACAGCAGTTTTTTTTGTGCTTTCCCTGCAAAAGAAAGGGATGGACGGAAGGGCCCTTAATCATTTTTCGTTCTGGAGATGATTAGGATAATAATGTCTTTTTTTTCTTCTCATCATCGCACCTTTTATTTCCTTTTTGCAGGGTGAATTGTGAATTGGTATGCTCCATTTACTAGCTCTTTTTGCCTTTTTGGCTGCTCTTATTGTTAGCGGCGATCCCAAGATAAATATGTGTACAGCATAAAAGCAACAATGGGAAATTAGCCATGCATCTTTTTCTTTGCGAGTTGTAAAGGGAACCTCCGAAATAGAATTTTTCAGTTCAGAGCCTCTCTCCGTGTAAAAAATTTCCTTGAATTGTTCAAGCGATAAATGGGAGGGTGCTGCAGGATGCAGGATATAACTCTCTCAGAATGCCCCTGGCGAGAGAAGAATCTTCATTATGCAAAAAATAAGCATATTTCATTACGTGTTCTTTTGACTGTTCATTGTTGGGAATAGTTTCAAATCCACTTTTTTTCACTCACCATAAATTAGCTGAGGGAACAGTTACAAACTATTTTTCTGGGATACCAGCAACAGTAAAAATTGCCCAATTCATTTTCAGCCAATTAGGAAAAGGTCAACTGAAATTGAGGAGTTGATATATAAATTATTTCTTTATTGCGCCATTAGCTTTCATATCAGGTCACAATTTTTTTGGGAAGAGTGGTTCGTTTAGTGCGAAAAACAACTTCATTAGCAATTCCGACTTGATAAATTCTTCCTGCAGTTGCAGAGGTGGTAGTGGCCCTAGCCGATGGCAATGTCAGACAGCAACATCCTTGCTCAGGTCATGGCAGTGGTATGCCCTCCTCCTTTATTGATTGATTTTGTTTAAAAAAATAATATTTCTCGCTTTTCGTCACTGTAATTTGCTGACTGAGTAGTCGCAATCGCAAACTTTATTAGAAGGGGAAAGCCGGCATAATTTCCGCAAAGAATTTTTCTGCAGCTGCACTAGTGCACTGGATCGATTAATTTTTTATAAAACTTACATATGTTGAAATTGAGTCAGTGAGTAAAGTAATTCATCTACCATTAACGTCTTCATAAACGGTGCTCGGTCACTGACCACTATTGTTACCTAGTACAATAACTTTACGTAGTAATGTCTGTTATCTAATCAGAACATGTACCAATTCAATTGCTAAACTTTGATGGGCGTAAAACCGATTCAGAGTGAATAAAATTACAGCAGCTAATTTGTCGCTAAATTTATTCAGTCCCTTTTTATTAGTGCCATAAATTTTCACGGCGCATTGGCATTCGTCAAGGTTAGTTTTATGGATATGACCCGCATCCCGTAAGCTAGTCAGAAATTTATAATGTAGCTGCACATAGTTCCTTTTTACATAACCTCAACCGCAAAATCACAATAAGCAAAAACTATTCATTTGCAAAGCTGAAAATGTCCGTTCCAAAAAAATTACTGTATTTTTTATACTCTGAACTTGGAATTATTTTTTCGTGAGGAATGAGGTAGGTCTTCATCTGATGCAAACAAAGAGAAGCATTTTGTTTGTAAGTTTGTGAAAAGCTACAAGAAGAAAGTGGCTCCTTGTGTTGAAAACGTGTGGTGGTGGGTGATGAGGGATAATTTACGTGAAAAGGGGCCGCAGTGTCAAGATTTAGATTGTGAGGTGGCATGCGGTATACCTCAATCAAAGAGCAAGTCGCTGGAACAACATCTCATTTAATAATCATCAACGTTTTCAGTCGTGGGCCGACAGCAAAACAAAAAAGGGAAAAAATGAAAAGAAAGAAGAAAAGTCGAAGAGCCAGAGAGCCGACGCTAAAAAAAGAGTAATAAACGAGGAGATACTTTACCTCCTCAGTGAAATGTTTATATTAGGTGAAAAATGTAAGAAAAGGGGATTTTAAACGTCTTATTTTCCCTACAATCGTCCACTAGCTCATTTCATGCTTAATTTGGTATGCAGGGGAGGACCTCTCAATAATTTATTTTTGCTGGAGGCTCTCACATTTTAAAAAATCGACTTATCGATGCAGTCCCGTGTAAGCTAGGTTATGACTGGGCAGTATACTGAATACTGCAAGCAAAAATATGGATTTTTATTTCTTACTATTCTGCTTACCTATATCCATGTACTAATATGAAAGGGGTTCATTAGTGAGAAGGACTTTCCCAAAAACTACCCTCAAAAATGCACATGTGGGTAAACGTAATAACAGCTTTCCGGGAATATCCCAGTCCGTTTCCGTAACTTTAATGAAGACGATGAAAAGGAAATTGAATAAGTTTGGAAGGAGCTGCAAGAAGACTGTTTAGTTGGAGGGAGCCAACTTTAATGAAATTATTTTTCCTTGTTAAGTCAGTTCAGTAATTACGTAATGATGACACACCCGAGAATATATACGTGCCCCCAACGAAGCTCCCTTAATAAAATTTTTGGAGAATATGAAACTGAAAAACGTTTCCACTTGCTTTTTTTCTGACTTCGTGGCATATGGGAAGGGCCACATTCTCTCATTAACAGTAAAGAAAAAAGGGGAAGGACTCCTTGAAAAACGGATGCATTTTCCACATTTAACCAGTCTTGATCTGATGACCCAGCCATGATCTTTAGTAATTTTGGAGGTTTCATTAAGACAACTTCATTCTCGTAAATTGCATTCAGATTCAGGTAGGCATTTTTTTTGTAGACTGTGTCCTCTTACTGGCGCGGCTATTATACTCACTCACAACTCACCCAAGCCGTATGTACACATATTATGGCGTGATAAAAACAATCATTTTTTTGTGCTGAATTGGTTAATAATTTTGCATTTAGCAGTGTAGTTGAGAGTGAGACGACGGGTACGGGTTCCGACCATGAAATACAAGTCAATTAGGTTAATTGCTAACCAAACAGGAAATCAGGTATTACAGCAGCGGAAAAAAATCCTCGCAACGCTGTTTCTCAGTTCTGCCTGTGTCTACAGTGAAAAATTTATGCTGTACTCTCCTGCTCCACAAAAAAATAACACATTTGTGCACTAATAACGAGAGTAAATTGGTCATCAATTGTTTCACACTTGAAATCTTTATTGCTTGCCATTACGTCACGCTTTTTATTTACGCTGCACCGGAGCAGCCATTTAAAAAAGGCATTTTCATTTTACATTTTACCTGCTGGGAAAAAATTCTTTTTTTGCTTCTCCCTGCAAAAAAAAAGGATAATATCACGCGAGTGGTGCCATGCTGTAATCAGAGATGATGCGGCACGGTGTGTATTGCAGATCACAGTGCAATAAATTTCCCTGCTAATTTATCACTTTTAACGCTGCCAATGACGAACCTGTCAATACTCGGAAAAAGTGGTTTGATGGGTGATGGAAATATGGCTGTTTTGCAAACACAAATAAAAATGTATTCTTAATGGAGGCTATTTAGGCATTATTGTTATTAATATTAGTGAGTAATTTTATTTTTTTACTATTGCAGGCTACCGAGAGTCCGCATTTGGACACGCTATTGCGGCAGCGGGAGTTGCGTACGCAGTGGCGAAGGCATGCAGTCAAGGAAAACTTCTTTCCTGTGGATGTGGCTTCCAGTACGACGACCAAGTCAATTACATTCCCTCAAAGGAAGCCGACTTTGGCTTTGACGAAAGGTTAGCTGCTGGCTGATTGTGATTGCGATTAAACTGATCGTTTCGTGCCATTTCGAATATTTGCTGATGTTTACGCTCATGCTTAAATATAATCGGTGGAGAATTTGATGATTTCCCTCTCCCCATTCATTACACCCAAAAAAAAGTTTACTTTTCGCAAGTTTCGATTTTTTGATTACTCACTCAACCAAAGCTCAACCCGATATTATTGATATATTTTCAGCAACGAAGCAGTCTTCAAGAAGAGTAGTATCTCCTCGTGGAAGTGGTCCGGCTGCTCCCACAATATGGACTACGGCATGAAGTTCGCGAAACTGTTCCTAGACGCAAGGGAGAAGTCACATGACTTACCAGCAATGACGAATCTTCACAATAACAAAGTTGGCCGAGTGGTAAGTTAAAAAAAAGTACCCAAATAGTTATTTACTTCATGCACGAGCATCACAATTTTCAAGGATATTTTTCCAAATTAGCAGCAATGTCACGCTCTGCAGTGGATTGCAACTTGCAATACGATTAAAATCCAAAAGTCTTCGTCCAAACAAAAAATTCGTGCAATAAGATAGGTACCAAAATATTCATGAGGGATCGATACCTCTCTTGCGTTGCGTGACAGTAAAAAAATATTTTAAAGGAAGCAACAAGCAACTTGGGAAAAATTGCTGTGTGCGTGTATAGGGGCATAAGTTTAGCTGTTAAATGCCTGCAATCATATATATTTTTTAAAAAGAATCCCCCGAGATTATTTTTTTTCTATATTGTGGAGCGCCACACAAGACCAATATTTACGTGAAAATGCGTGCATACCGCGAACTGGATTGATACACTGCCCACAACTCACACTCTTCTGCTTCAGCTTCAAAAAAGTACAATTTTTTTCTCATATATCAGTCAGGACAAGAGTGGCGAGGTGGTCGTGGTCGGAGAAGGTAGTAGCAGGACTCTTATCTTGTAAAAGTCCTTTCTTGTATATATTTTGCGGTAGGAGAATGAAAAGGAGAAGACGGCATCCTCCCTTTTAGCTCGCGTTTAGCGTTGTACAATTTCACATAATCTATTCATTTAACACACTACGCTATTATTATGTTAATATTCTATTACAGCACTTGATCCTCCATCATCATCCCTCACTGCTATCTCCTATCTTGCAGTCACCAGTAAAAAAAGCGGCTTTCTTACCTTCTTCTTTTCATATTTTCCCCACTCTTTTGGCACCTATTGCCCTTTAGCTAATAATTTTAACATGAAAAATAATGAGTTTATCTCCGCGGTGGCCCACCTACCACAGACTGGAATTGGGTACAATTCCCCTACCAAAAAAGCAAAGAGCTTTCTTCTTACAATCTTTTAGTCCTCCTCGTCTCTCACTCTCTCCTTCAGCCGAAAAAAAATATTCTGTTATTAATAAAAACGTATTAACTCATCACGAGATTTATCAATTTTGAAGGGATGCACACACAGACAGATTAGTACCTAGATCAATTTTCCGCATTTTTTAGAAATATTTTTTTTTCTTTGTCTTTCCCTCAATGAAGACATCAAGAAAAGGTGCTTGCCATTTCCGTCTTGACTTTTGGTGTTGGCGTTTGCACCCCAAAACTACTGTTACTTTTTGGCGGAGCTGTGAGCTGTCTTCTTCTGAGTTTCGCTGGGAAAAATAATACTTCTTTCCAAGAAAATCTATTTCAGCTGAAAGACAAAAGGTGTTTAAAAAACAATTTTTTTTGGCAGAGCTACACCAAAAAAGGTGCCATTTTAAAACAGCTTCAGGTCATATTATCTCTGTGTGGCGTGTTTTTAGAAGCTAATCTCTATGTGATGGGAGGAAGAACACAATAAAAAAGTGAATCGTGCATACTTTCACACCAAAAAAATATCCTTCATCTTGGCACCTCTCCATTTTTACGGTAAATTAAAACCGCCCCTTTCCCTCTTCTTCATTGTTTGGCTGCCCAGCCAAAGAAAAAAAAGGTATCTTCATCATCTTACCTGACTAATATGCAATAATAATGGACATATATAGACATAATTATGATTCAACGTGTCAGCCAAAAAAAAACGTATTCCAGAGGGTAGCTCCTATATAGCTCTCCGCAGCGAAAGATGAAGTTATTATAGGGAAAACGAGTGAACTCAATTTCTCGCGCGGAAGGTGAAGACCTACTGCAACGATTTTCTCTGTTTCTCCTTTCTGGGTAAATAGTGCAGACATCTCTATTATTCACCAAGTACATTCATCACACCAACGGAACTTATCATCATCATAAAAAAAGGAAATTGTTTTTTGGGTGATTATCGGGAAAAAACGGAATGTAGAGAAAGAAATGCGGCCATTCACTTACTTTTCTGAATGAGTCTGGAAATGAGGAAACTGGCGGCACTTGGAGATTATTACAGGATATTAGTGTAATATTTTTATTGTTATTGTTTCCACTCTGCGTACTGTGGTAGGTGTTACTTTAAAACGAGCATGTTTACGAATGATCCGAGATTACCAATAGTGGAAATGTGTCGGTGAGCTGAGCGCTCACATCAAAGATAAAAAAATGAAATTTCCCTTTAGAAAATAAAGTCATTTTTACCGAGATTGAGGTGAGAAAGAGGATGGAAATATAATTGCAGGAGAAGGTAAAAGAAAACGGTCGGGATGTACTTTTTTTCTGTGCGGCGGTGGCAGAAATAGCGCGGAGGGTCGTAGGGTAAATTACTAATTGTAGCAATTTCACTCATTAACGGAACAGATTTTTGAGAAAAAAAATAATTCTATTACCGAAATAGCTGCACCTCTGGCGACGTGTTTCGAACACAGTTCCATTAAATAATTGGAGAGCTGTCAGGTTTTATTGTGATTTCTTACGGATAAAAATAATATGTTTGTAAACTGTAATTAAATTAAAACTTGGCTTCATTTAGAGTTAGGAATGCAGTTTACATTTTTATTTCAGTTTTTATTTATGGGCTCATATATCAATTCCTGAGAGTGCGCTTCCCACCAACCGGGTGTCAAAATTGGGGCATAATTATCCAGACATTCTTTTAAAAAAGCTGATACCAACTGTTTTTATATTCAGGATGAGTTATGAGCGCTCATCTTTCATAAGTAGTAGCTGAGGATATTAATAAAAATATATATTCTTTTTTTGTGACCACCACCACACCAAAATAGCAATAAAATGGTTAGTTACCCTTCCTCAATTCTTCTTTTCCCCCCTCAGGTAGAATTATTATTTTTTTTCTTTAGGGGAAATCCCGAAGACGTTTTGTCAGTGAGCAATCATTACACACTTTCATTATGCATTATTATCATTTTTACATCATCGTCAACAAGTCATCCTCCCTCCCTCGAACATCTCCCATTGAAATATCCTGCACTGGAAAATCAGGGACAATGACGAAGTGCATTCAATGGAAATGGAGTGTAAAGGGATCATTACGGAGAAAAGTGATTATTTGTAATAGCCTGTTTGTAAAAAAAATAATGTGCGGGGTAGTAACTAGCATTCACACCAAGAATATTCACCAGTTTTTCAGAGAGGTGCACTAGCAAAGAGAAAATTTGTAATATATTTAGCCTGACAGTACTAAATAATGGAGTGATCATGCATAGATCTCACATGGACGGAGATGGATGGAGATTACCTATGCACATCATGCAGCCGCGTCAGTATGGCTGCATGGATTTTTAAATCTGTTTTAATCTGCTTTAATGCAGTAGACTTTTTAATGCAGTAGACAGTAGTAAAGTAAGTCTGTAAAGTAAAGACTCACTTTAAAGTCTTTACAGAGCACATTAATGCAGTAGACATTAGTTTTAATCTGCATGTGCTAGGGCAATGAGAAATGAAATATTTTTTTTACTACGTGGGTGATCCTCGTGAGTGCTCGTGTATGAGAAACGTTTCAAAATTAATTAAAAATAGTTTTTTATTGGATGCCTGCTCAGAAAGTCATGCAGGAATAAATAAAAACTAATAATAATATATATTCCCTATTGTTTCGGAAAATGTAGTTTGGTTGAGAGATGCTCATGCACGGAATTAACTGTTTTTTATATATTTTCAATATTTTCATTTCATATATTTTTGCATTTTGTTAATGTGCTTTATTAAAAATCACGATTAGTCGTGCATTAGTAAATAAATTTGATAATATATTTTTTCAGGCTGTATCGGCACGGGTAGGCCAATTCCTTAAGAATAAGTTCAGGAGGGCGATAATGATTGACCAGAGTGAGCTGGGGAATAGGCCGCTGAGCAGAGTACAAAAGCTGAACAAGCAAAGGAGGAAACGGAGGGATCGGCAGACTCAAAAGAGGAACAATGCAAATATTGACCTTTGGTATTATGAGAGGTCACCAACGTACTGCGAGTCAAACAAGGACTTCAGTATACCTGGAACGAGTGGGAGACGCTGCAATAGGACAGATGGGAAGGAAATGGGCAGTTGCAGCACGCTCTGCTGCGGCCGTGGCTACAACACTATTAGACAGGTGTACACTACGAGATGCGACTGCTAAGTTTATTTGGTGTTGTCAGGTCACTTGCAGAAATTGCACGGTCGACGAGTGGATCACCGTCTGTAAGTAACAGAAAACTACTTTTTAAAAAATATATCAGTCTGTGTACATAACTGTAAAAAATAGAAGTTAATTATATTTAAACATTTAATTTTAATATCGATAAAGCGAAATCACGTTATTCGCGGTAGTTCAGAAGAAAAGAATGCGAGGACATTTTTTATTTTTTGAAAAAAATTGTCTTTTTTAAATAGACTGTGCTAATTATTATGCTGACTCTCACAATTGTAATTTTTATTCCGCTCTTTTACTCCTTTGTGCAATATCTAAAATGAAACATTTTTGCTAGTGCCAAAAACACCCTTTTCATTTGCTGCTCATTTTTCTATTTTCCCTGATTTTTTGTCTTAAATTGACAAAAATATATTGACATATTAGCAATAGGTATCAAGTTGCTTTTTTCGCTGTGAATTGTAACCCTTTTCCGAGTGATGAAACTGACGCTGTGAAGGAGAGTAG
Organism: Acrocyrtus sp. NNG-2020; assembly: GCA_027744115.1. NCBI lineage: Eukaryota > Metazoa > Arthropoda > Collembola > Entomobryomorpha > Entomobryidae > Acrocyrtus > Acrocyrtus sp. NNG-2020. The sequence continues at coordinate 1,133 of JAHZND010003237.1, read as the reverse complement.
AGTGCCGGAGTGAGCAAACCACTTTAATGGTTAACCGGTTTCTCATTAATTTATCTTCCCTTTATTGAAGGAACGAGATTGTGGTTTTTATAAAGGGAGTATAAAATATTCGCATGAAAATTATGCTATTATTGATTATTACATCGAAAAGAAGGAAAAAACAAGTGAAAAAAGAATGCCGTAATAGCAAAGGGCAAAACAGAATATTATTTCAAATATGGCCAACATTTTTTTTGCATTGTTAAGTCGCGGCAATATTTATTTTCCAAATTTCAGAATTTTCATCTTCTCTAAATTACAATTTTTTTATTACCGAAAACACAAAGAAAAAAAATTATTATCCATATCATACTTTATATCCCTCCGCATTATTTTTTTTATTGCCTTTTAGGATTCTCGGTTTGATTTGCATACACAAAAAATACAATTTTTTAGTGAAATGAGCTGATTGCAGCGAAATATTGTTTTGCTTCCTTCCTTCAATCTTTTTTTCGCTTTTTTTATTCTGTCGATTTCGATTTGGCCACGTTCACATATTTCTACTTGAATTGATGGGAGAAAGGAGAGGACAGCGAAAAAGAGAAGAGAGGAGTGATGATAACTCCGTCTTTTCAGGTAGTATATTGGCACTGTCATTCCTTTCCAGTTTGGCTACTTTTTTCCTTTCAACATTTTTTTTCTGTCGTTTTTCTCTAAATTTTTCTGCTCACCAAAAAATATTTTTTTTACGAGAATTCCTTCCAATAGAACACTCACTGTGATTTGGGATTTTGTAATGACGCTCATCATCGTATGGTACTGCTCACTCTGATCAAATCGACAAAGACAAAGTAAAATTATTATCCTTTTTATTTCCCCATCCTTTTTGCTACTGCCCCGTCGCAGTTTTTTTTCTGAGAGAGAATACAAAAAAACGATTTTCTTCGTGGTCCCAACCAAAGTAGCAATCCCACACTGGTTTCTGTTCCCTCTCATTTATATCTTCCTATTGTAAATGAGTCGGCTACATTCTCTTTCATAAAATTTTTTTAGAAGCTGCTTGCTTATATTTTTTGCGTGAGCAGCTACCACACTTTACCATTCCGTAATAGAGACTGATAATTTAACATTTAAAGTTAGGTTTTAAAAATCCG
>JAHZND010003236.1:0-16195 GCA_027744115.1 Acrocyrtus sp. NNG-2020 | reverse complement strand
ATTGAGAGAGTGTGCATAAGAATTCATATGCTTGCCAGTGCACTATGATTGAAGAAACTTCAAGTTAAGTCTATAATCATCATCCAAACTTTCGAATCTTTTGGACTTTATTGAAATAGGCGTCTCGCATAGAAAAAAAAAGTTTAGTTGTGTGTTCTGGTCTAAGGCCAGTTTCAAAACCTGGCCTGATAAAATCATTACAATTTACAAGAATCAGCATCGGTAAACTAAAAGTCGTGTTTCGTGTGCGGTTTTCTTCCCCCAGATTTATATCTCCTTCTCTATGTCTTATCCACCCACCCTGTGACGATACTTAACAAAGTGTATTGGGTAACTTTTCAATCAAATCCTAAACACCAAGAGCACGACGTCGTGGTGGTGGTGTGTTGGTGGTTTATGCAGCATGTAGTACCAATGGCTATATGGCACCATCACATCACGTTGACTTGGCCATAGCATGACTAAAGAATTTTACAACTTGAGGGTCGGAAAAGTGAAAGATAAGAAAGGCACCAGAGTATTAGATCACCGTGTCTTCGATCATCAATATGAATATATTTTTATTTTATGACTACGCATGGGCCACGGGCATAGGTATATGGAATGCCAATAGGACGTTAGCCTTCCAAATGTAATTGGGTAACTGTGTGTTCATAAAGGAATCGTCGTTTATAGAAAACTCGCGTATATCTTAAAATTTGGAAGTTTTTGCGATACGCTTTCTTCGGATATTGGGTGCATTTTTACGGCCAAAATGCTAATAGTGGCGCTATATCAAACAACGTTAACGTAAAATGCTATTTAAATAGATACCTAGCAAGTACTAATACAAGAGTTTTCCCGTGCTCTGTTTTGGCACTTATTTTAAGCTTTATGCTAGATAATACCAAGCTCGTATGTGTGCATCAGCGCTGAATATTTTACAAAAAGGAAGACGACTGACGACACAGACGGCACTAGAAACAGCGACAACCCTGCTAGTTATTGCTACATGTAGCAATAGGTGATAGGTAGCAAAGGGGAAAGAATGATAGTAATAGCAGCAGTTATGAATGGATAGCGAGCACATGTGTGCACATCTCTCTTGAAGTCTCGAGTCTGCTTTTAACGTCCGCTTACATTGCTCCGTCACGTCAGTGAGTCTTGCGGCTTCTACCGCTGTGGACTTATTTGAGAAATCGCTTAGTAAAGTGGTTCCGTTGCTGCGCTTTCTTTGTTGAGCACGCACTTGCAATATCTACACATACACACAGTATAAGAAACAGCAAATCATAACGTGAAGAAAACAAATGAAAAACCACACAAACTCGTCATTCTTTTTATGACAAAACTTCCATGAAATTGAATGAGGGTAATTTCCAGCTTTTGAAAGTGACACGCATATTATATCTTTCCTGGCACATGCTTAAGAAATTTTTTTTTGACTATTTAAGAAAATACAGATTCATATTCTTGGAGAAAACTTACTAGGACTAGGAGTGCGTTAAAAAAAAGAAAATCAACTTTGTTACAAAAAAAAGTTTAAAGAAAAGTGGAAAAAGTCGTGTTAAAGTGAGATTTGTGAAAGGTAGTTTAACTTTATGGTGTCACTTACTGGATACTGGATATTAATAAATTCTGTCGTAAGGTGTTATTAGTTTTTGTTCTATGTTATATAATTTACTGTGACTCTTGACTGCATAAATGTAGGTATATCATACGAATGAGTGACTTGCAACTTGCCCTTTAATTAATAAAACCTCATATGGAGGCTAACCAGAAAAATAAATTGTACTTGATCCGCGGAAGTGTTTAATAATCTACCTCTTTCACTGCAAGTGTAAGTAAAAGTGTTTCATAGGAAGTGACATGTTAATTAAACTATAAGACATAAAAATATATTGCATTTGTCCTATTGAACAGTTTTGTAAGACAGTTTGTTGCAGCTCATTCTTATCATCTTACATGAAGTGAAAAAAGTGCTACTAAAGATTACCAGAAATGTCCCAGCCCAGTGTTATACTATTTAATATACGTTGATTATAGTGCACTTTGTTTATCAGTTCCGTTTCAAATATCATAATTGTACTTCTCAAAGAACATTACCTATTTTAACTGTGTCTGCCAATCGTAAAATTGTGTTCGAAAACATCACAAACTAATTGACAGCCGTTCTTCCCTTGACCGTCGTTTCTTTTTGAGTATATAAGACACTGCATTATTCAGGTTTGTCAAGTTTAATTTTTTCCATTTATTACACCTTTCTCTAAAACCAATAGTTCCATTTTTCCATTAGTTTTACAATTCACTGGTATTCTCATAATCGCCTAAAGTATTACAAAAGAAAAAGCACAAAAAACGATTTCGTCTCGTACATATGCGTAGTATGAATATACTTTCATTTAGCACAAAGTACTATCGGAATTAAATGAAACTAGGTCCAAGTTCTACTTTCTGGAGAACCAAGGCTACTCTGACCCGAAAAAGATACATATTTTTACCGTACAAACTGGAATGTCTACGGCGATGGCGATGCATAGCTACTACTCGTACGTTGACAAAATTGTACTTCGCCCAGTATGGTATAGTAATAATGCTTTCTCGTGAATAAAGCTAATGTAGTCACAAATGTTCCTGGTGCATGTTTGTCATTCACCTGTCTCTTGGTTAGAAGGAAGAAGTTCAACTGTTTTGTTCATTTCCTGCGCTCTCCCTATAAATGAGGAAAGGTAATCGTTACCGTTGAAATGAAACGGGAGCATCCATTGATTGCTGATAAAATTGAACGAATTATACAGGTAGGAGATAGAAGCTCTTGGCACACTGACATTGACACAAAATGTCTACCTGCTTTCTCTGCTTCTATTCCTAAGTTTTGTTCAGTTTAGGAAGGAGCTCAATTATCTTCATGTCACTTTCATTCAACTCCTTTTTAATTAAATTATGTAGTCTTTTACAACTTCTTCTATCGACTTTGTAATTTAGATAATTGACAACTGACATGAATTTGCGCAGGCAGATTTAACATTTGACCAAGCGGTTTACTTCATTTTTTCGCCATCTTTGAAAAAGTTGGTCTTATAGATGTTTAATATTTTAATCAGTCCGTCTTTGATAACCTTCGTTCATGGCATCATATCGTCTATAAGTTTTCATATAAATATCTCCACAATAGTGCTTTTAACTCAAGCTTTAAAAAATTAAATTAGCGTTGGCAATATTTCAGTATAAAAAAAACTTGTCAATGATGCGGCCCGTAATTTCACTTAACCAGAAGCCCTGCCCCAATATTATGTATTTATTTCTAACTCCCATTTTCAAGGTTTATTATTACAATCCCTTTGAGAGACTTCACTGTATCTGCCCGACAGAAATAATCACATTATGGAGACAATGCGATAATGCATATTACGCATTTATTGTTTACGCATTCGCACTGTAAAAGTACATGGAATTATGTAGGTAAAGCTTTCCTGTTTTCTCTTTCCTTTGTAGACTTTAATTTTGTCACCCATTGCTACTCCTCTCGTCTCCAATCCTATTTGTCACAATAATAACCACCTATTTATATCCATTAATTTTAGTTCACACATCAGGTCTGCTTTCATTAGCACCTTTCCGCTTTCAACCACTCAGTCATGCTGAGCGACAACCTTATTATATAGAAAGATTGTTGGGCGACTTTACTTCATAGGGAGAACTTAGGTGCTCTCCATTGTTATTGTGAATGAGGAATTCAGCGATTTGGGTAAATATGAACACTGGCTANACTTTACTTCATAGGGAGAACTTAGGTGCTCTCCATTGTTATTGTGAATGAGGAATTCAGCGATTTGGGTAAATATGAACACACTGGCTATGAATGAAAGGGAAAGGTGAGATTTTGGTATTCCAATGAGAATAGAGTAAACAAGGGAGATTGCAGTTGACAGAAGCAAGAAACTATTTGATTTTTAGTTAGGGCAATTTCCTCTGTTTGCATTTTCATTCAAGAGGTTTTTATTGAAAGTACAACTTCCAAGAAACTCCATCAGAGCCAGAGCTGACCACCAGGGAATTGCTTAGAATCTATCACTCCACTGTAATTATCAACAATAAACTGTGGGAAGATTCTTTCAGTTTCGCTTTTACTATGTGTATTTTAGGTGGCTCTCTTTTGTTTTCTCCATTCACGTTACCAACTAAAGCAATCCTATTCATTTTAGGTGGCTCTCTTTTGTTGTCTCCAATCCATTCACGTTACCAACTAAAGCAATCCTATTCATTGGCAGCAAAAAAAGTCCTTCAAACTGATAAGAAAGTTTCATGAAATAGAAGACAACAAGACGCTGAGGGATGACTTTAGAATATTGGAGAAGAAATAAGTGAGGGAGAGCAAGTTTGCATGCCCAGGAGAGGACAATAAAACTTTTAAAAATTCCTTCTCACTTTTTATGCAAGGAAAGATTCGTTCCGTCATTCTGACTATTAAAAGTCCATTATGCATGCAAAAGATGATGGATTTCTAGGAGACTTGAGTTTAGTCCTATGGAGCTATTCTTTTACTCTATTCTCTTTCACATTTCCTACTTCGAAACCTGAGAAAATGTACCTTTAAACCATTTCTATCCATACAAATGCCTTGCGGCTACGTTACTACCCGACATGTAATTGCTCCGTGCACATTCTACTGTTCCAGACAGAGTTTTTATTTTAAAAAAACTGTAAGAAACCACGCACGTCTCAGACGAATACTCTTATCATCAGTTTGAAAGCAGAAAAATGATTTTGCTGACACGAAAATGAATTTTTGTAGAACAAAAACATAAAAATCTCAGGTTTAGAGTAGAAGAGAGAAGATACGTTTAATTCCTACGCATATTTTACGCACTATATGCACCTGTTCCAGTCGAGTTCTCGCATCGTAATAAAATGATATTTAATGGAATATAATGAGCGTTCAAGCCACTGAAAAATGCAGACATATCATTAGTACCAGCTTCGCACTAGCAGTCTTATTGTACTTTTCCCCATGGCATGCAGACAGACTGTATTATTATGCAGCTCTTAATATTCTTCTTCCTACCTGGAAGATCATTTGTCGGTAGTCATGATTTGTAGAAAGATAGCAGGAAGCCAAAATCATCATACTATAAAAAAAGAAGCAGCAGCGTAAATTATTTAGCATAATTACTATCTCTGCAGCTGAATAAGTGCCTTCTTCATGTGAAACAAACGAAGAGCTTTATGGACCTTTGGATTTGCGAGCTAACTCGTTTACAAAACTAAAACTTTGGTAATGATAGGCACAAATGGAGAATTAAGGCAGCGAGCACATGTGCTGTATTTCATTTAGAATGAAGAAGCATATATTTTTCTTTGCGGACAAGTATTTTAATAAGAAATTTGGCATACTGGATTTATTGCAGTTTCCTCCCATATATTTTTCAGTAAAGAAAGCCGACACTTGGAAACAGGACAAGTGCACAGAAATGCAGCGGAAGAAGCATGAGAACGTCAACGAAATAGGTTATGAAACTCTCATAACTCAGAATTAAATAGACAAGAAAAAACCTTCTGAATAAGTCGTTACCAACCTCCACACAAGGAAACCTGACTGAATATGGATATAAATATACGGTCCGCTCGTGAAAAAAAATGTTTTAACGTGACTGTGAGAGACAGCCACATCGGTATAAAGTGAGGGACACCGTTGCCGAGTCATTTTTGTAGGGATTCCTGCTGGTACAAATACAATTTAGCTTTGTTTGGCTGGATAAGTAATACAAATACTGAATATAAGAGCCCTTCTTCTGTTTGTAGAAAATGCTTCTCTTGTGTTCATTGTTGTTAGCTGTGCGATTGTGACTTTGCCATGTAGAAAGTGCACATATGCCAGTCCCAGCATTATCTTAGCTATCTCCATGATTCGTGGCCTGAGTACATAGGATTATCTTGACACGACGAGAAAAAAAGTCGGAATCCTTTTCCATTATGGTATTTTTTTATATACAGTAACGTCTCCAAAAAAACATTACTTTCAGGCACGAACCTAATTCAAAACAAAGCAGAAATATGCATTCAACTATGCTTTGTTAAATAGAAATTTCCGATGGAGTGTTAAAGCAGACTTAAATAGGCAACTTCTACCAGTAAAGTGAGAAAGTCATTCGGAGTTTCGGACTGCGTGGAATAGGTATGTACGCATAAAAAACTAGCTAGACATTGTGGCACACACACACATAGAATCAAACCTAGGTGGAAATATGTGCGGTGCAGTTTGCCCACTATGGTGCAGTCTGCGTAGATTCGATCTAGAAAAAGGCTAAATGCAATTATTTTTGGTGGAATGATAAAATAGAGGAAGTAAGATAAGGAAGCTAAGCTTTAGCAGTAGTGCAATGTCAGATATACTACGCACATGTGTTCGACAACAGCATGAAATGAGTTTCTGTTTTTGTTGCCACAAGTGTCCTGTACACTACACGGAGGGAGAAGATTTAATATGGTTGAGCATGAAATGGTGATTTGTAATAGGATTTTTTGTCCAGGTACACGTGGCTTTCTAGAGAAAAAAGCTCATCTTTTTACTTATCTGTCATGCACAATCTTGAAGCTAACAACGCTTTCAGCTTGATTACTACTTTTTTTCTCCTCGTCTAAGTCTAAACTTTATTCGTACTGTCGGTCGGACTTACGATTTTACGCAGATGGTGCCATATTGGAGCGTGATCTGAGAATTTGAGAGTCGAGTGCAGTGCGCAGTTCATGGACATGCATGCGTTTCATCAGTTATGCAATGTCATGTGGGAAATTTACAGTCAGCCAAGAAAATTGGTTGATGGAATTTTAAATCATTTTCCAACTTGCAATTTGGCACTTGCCACTTTATCCAGGGAGGATAATTTTGTAATTGCAGTCAACTTACACCACCTACCATCTTATTTTCATTTTTAATGTTTTTAGAGTTATCTTCTAAAGAAAACTAATGATACCAGGACAGGATACACGCAGCAGAGAATCCTAACTTACCAAACCGTATTGTGTAAATTGTATAAAGTATTTTTAATGTTTCTAGTTCTGTTTCTGCCCAAGTAATGGCTTGTCGATGGTGACAAGATAATATTTACTTCAATTTTACTCTACTTCAAGGGGAAAATTAAGCAGAAAAGTGGAAGAAAATAATAATTATAAGATGCCTGATGCATTAAAAAATATTTTCTCCTTTGGCGGAGGGAAGCATTGGCGTGTGTGGTGTTAAGTTGCTTTCCTCTGAAGAAATCATAATCTCAAAACTGTGTATAAATTGCACGTGTACAAATTGCACCGTATAATACATGCCTTTTTTCTTTCTTCGATGTAGGTATTGTATTACTAGCTGCATGTTTTTATGGTAGGTGGAAGTCTCATTTTTACTGCAGTTGCAACTCGGCCGGCTCGCCTCAATAAACGTCAGATTATCGAGTAGCAAAAATTTATCTTTCGAGTTTATCTCTCTGCATGTGCATAAGCAAGAGTTTATTTATCGTCAAAGTTATTATTGCTGCTACTTTTATTGCTGGAAAGCAAATAGGCCCTCAATTTTCCAGAACTTCCGTTCTCATTATTTTGACCTCTGACGAATTATTTTTCTTCACGGTAAATACAGTGAGAGAGAAAATTGGCTGGATGCATTCAGCATAGTGAGTGCCCAATGCTGGTGTTAGTATTTTCTCATGTCTCTTTCCAGAAGGGTGAAAAGAAGCTTTATCGTTTTTAAAATGTTCAGCTGAACTGGTTTTTTCAATGTTTCCCTGTACATCATAAATAATATTTGCTTTGGGAGGTTTAGTGCTGCTTTTTTTGCTGGGATTGAAAATTGCTTAGAAGCAAAAAAATTGTTTCAAATGAATGTGGTGGTGGTAAAACTGATTGCGGTAATCCATTCAGAGGCATATTTCTTGTCAGTTTTTTTATTTCTGATCTGGTAGAACCAACGTGTTGGTAGCAAAAGTTGATTGCTAGCCTACAAATGGGCTGTAACAGAAGTGGCTGACAGGCTGATGAAAAATGTCCAGAAGATGGAGAAGCAATAGGCTAGAGTTGAAGAGAATTTATACTAAAAGCTTTAAGTTGAGATGCATCGGAAGAAAGAAGTAAAATATGAAAAATCTGAAAATTTTTTACTCAAGAAAAGAAGACATGCAGCTACAAGAACTTGTAAAAACCTCGACGTTAATTTTCAACGCAGCCACAACAAAAAATTGGACGGTAGGTATATGGGTGGAGTGTAGCACTGAGTGAATAAAATGAGACTTTAGGGTATTAACCTTATTGAAATACGATCATGCATTCTAACGCCACTTCGATGCATCCAAGAAGACGTGAATGTTGAATTAAGGTTAGTCTGAAAACAAAATACTTCCTTTTCACAAAATGAGAGAAAAGAAACGAGTATCAGGTAAACGCAGTGCGGCCGCGGTATACTAGTTCATATTGTATTCAGTTTACTAAAAAATACGGAATTTTTCAAATACCTACAAGCTACCTATTGAATTGTCAGCATTAGTATTCAAATCAGTTTTAGCTCAAACATCCATCGGCCAGTATCAATTGCTGCATGTAAATGAATTACTGCTGAAATACCAGATTAGATCATGAAGAAACAAAGAAAAAAAATGGGCAGCGGTAGTATATTGTCAGTCAGAAAATGAAGACATATCTGCTCTCATTCTTTAAAAGTTTGGAAATTGAATTCCACCCAAGCAGACCGAGAGTGTGATCATGATCGTTTGATAGTATCGCATCGCGATAAAGCTAAACGAGGATTTAGAAAGAAATGCGCGGGTTATACAAAACTACCAGCATAGGCGTTTCTACTACTGGCTTAATACAAAGAGATATTTACTCATTCATTTTTACTGCCTATTGTCTTAAAAATGCGATAAACCTGCAAAAATGTTAGAAAATGAAACTTTTTGCGTATTTTCGTGAATTCAAGTGATATGCATGCGCATTTAATATCAAAACATACTGTAGGTATTCTTACTCAGATGTACTTTCACCACCACTTTGCAAAATACCTACTAAAGTTGTAAAAATGAAGTTAGTTGAAGCAGAGCGATTTATAAATTGGAAAGACTTCTGTTCTACAAATTTTGCACTTTTTCGAATCTGTTAAAAATATGAAACCAACTTGGTGCAAAGAGACAAATACAGAAATACATGCTTTGCAAGCAGTAAAATGTGTTTTGGATTGCTAAACGCTAGCGTACGGCATCGCATTATAACCTTTCCGTTAATTGTACGATCATTGTCATGCCATATAGTCTGCTTACTTATTCATTGAATAATCCTTATGCAAAGCACAAAATTACTTTAACAAACATACACATATTGTGTTATCGTTATCAATAGCTGCCATCACTCACATTGCTAGCTTCAATTCCATATTCCATCGCACACCCACGTACTTAAATAACAGTTAACAATTTAATATTCCTCATCTTGACAATCAATATTCTCCTTATACGCTCTCTACATGTCATAAATAGCTACATTTACATCTCCATTGACTTGTGAAATGACATATTTTTCTTGACAATCAATATTCTCCTTATACGCTCTCTACATGTCATAAATAGCTACATTTACATCTCCATTGACTTGTGAAATGACATACCTATTTTAGTGAGCTAGAGCTAAATACAACAATGCAATAATAGAGTCCAACTACTTTTTTTTGCCATCGCCATCACGTAAGAGTTATAAAAGGTAACGTAATAATTTTTTTTTCCGTACATGGCTTTGCCCTGTCTATTTATTTTTACTTTCATGTTTTCATTAACAGAATTCAGTGTGCATGGAATATCAAGTTTTTTTTTCATCATACTATCATCGCCGCTCTGCCATTATAATTTCCTTCTCCAAATTACCGTTCCGTTTCACCTGGAACTGGCTCCATGCAAGCAACATGAAGTATAGTTGTGGGAGAGAGGTGTGCATTTTAGAGACATGATGATGAAAGTTTCGTAAAAGCTAGTTTTTTTTGCTTTACTTCACTGATGATAGCATCTCTTCAGTTCACATCACATATTATCTTTATGAGTAGGGGAAGTGGATGAACTTCAAACAATGCTGGTTTTCCACGTGGAAAATAGATATTTTACACTGCACTAAAACAACAGGAAGACATGCTCTTCTGTTGTGCAATCCAAAACAAAGTTGTACAAAAAATGCGCTAATAAACCTCTCTGCACTCTTCTGCAATGCTTACTGCAGTTAAAAAATTACTCCCTAAGGTAAAATTTATTGTAGTGTGTTGCATGCTGTGCTGCAGTCTAACTTTACAGCAGCACGTCTTCACTTTATTAGGGACAGACATGTTCTGGCAAAATGAAAAACAATTGGAATTGATGATACACAGGCTTGTAGTTTTTTGTTACAATTTTGCTGTAGTATTTGAGACTGTCAATGCAAAAGTAGGATATTGGTATAGCTTACAAGACTACAGTTTTACAATTTTGGGATACGATTTCAATTTTTTATTCACAATTGAGTTGAATGCGACTATATTATATTTCACTAACACGTCAAGTTCAATGTTTTATGGTGTTTTGGGAGAGACACATGGCGTTGTATGTGCGTGCATGTCAGCATTCGACCTATTATCATCATTAGTCAAGTTCAATTTCAGAGGAAGAGGAGGAAGCTCAGCATACAAGAATGCATTATGCGGTTTATAGTCGGAAGTGGCAAGTTATAAGAAACTGATCTTGCTGCAGGAATATTGATTATCGATGTGGGAAATGGCTTTGCATTCACTATCGGTATGTAACTGAACGGTATTTCACCTTGAATATTTTAAGATATAAATTGACTTGGTTGTGCTACTTGCTAGCAATAGGAAGGGTAAAGCTTGTTTACGGCAGATCTGTCTTGCCTAATCTTTACTCACGCTGAAGCCAAAGAAAAGCTCCGCAAATATGAATATTAACTTCGTTAATACTAATTTATGGTAAATTTTTGGGGTATTTATTTAAAAATTTGAAATCCATTTTGACGCTTGTAGTTGCACAGTTAGTGACACTTTTGATTAAAAGAGATGCGAAAACAAAATATAAAATCTGACATGTAACACCTAAAATAACACGCAAATATTTGCTGGTTATTGCAGAAAAAATGAACGCAGCAGTCATGGCTCACTTTATTTATATTTCAGAATTAACTGAGTTTGCAGAAGATGTGTCAGCAAACCTCGTATCTTATTCGCTTCATCATTTTCACTCACTTAAAATCATAAATCTTTAAAATTACCATTCTCTGTAAGCATTCTGTAAGTAGCATTCTTCCCTAGCCTTCCCAAAATGCTATTAACACTAATAAGATCGGATAAATGTGTTTATGTTTTTTCCATACAATTTTTTACGGATTTTTTTTCGTCGACAGCATTTTCACGATAAACTGCTCGACATTTACTTCCTGGAAAACACACTCCTCACGCTTTAAATAATCTTTGAAGGAGGATGAAGGAAAAACGAATGGCCACAGCCACAGCGCATCAGGCATTAGTTAGCAACACATATTTTTTAAGAAAAAAAGTTTTTATGGGTTCTCTTCTCTCTTCTCCACCTCTCGTTCCCTGTGTTTTGTGTCATGTATCCAGAAACAGTGACATGCCTTTAATGGGCAGACCACTCTTATTTCAAACGACAACGTGCCATACACATTTTTACATTTTTCAAAGTTCCCTTTCGAGAGGGGATGAGCACGCTCTCACTTTTCACATCTGTGATTATAAGAAGAGGCACGCACCGACAATTTTTCTGCCGTTCTGACATTCTATCTCTAAAATACTGAGCTATCCTAGTAAAAAAATATATTTCCTTCCTCTTCTACTCTCCCATCCTCCCTTTTCTATGGCTGCAAAAACATTAAAAGCTTCTTGATGATTTAAGCGTTGTTTTAAGATTATTAAAGATGGTGCGTGTGTGGGTGGGTTTTGTAGCTGCATTGCTTTAGATAATCGCATCGCAGTCATTTCGCTTGTCTACATTACCACCTTAATGATATAATGGATATGGTCTCCGTCGTCGGTGTTCTCTCTGAATGTCCTAATCAGTTCTGAATGGAAATCACGTTTCTTATCTATACAGCATCTTCACTCGTCCTCATGAATTTTACATCCGTCCGAACCTTTGGTAAACAAGTGAATGTATTATTTAACCTCGCGTTTTTAAAAGGCTTTATGTAAAACCCAAACAAGCCAATCCACTTTTGCAGAAAGTGTGTACTCGATACTTGACGAAATGCTGAAAACTGATGCTATGATTATTACTGCTGGCTGTAGGAATCGTACGATGCAGTTGGCACATCCAAAGCTGCATATTGTACGTGTGTATTTTTAAACTGTACTGCTGATTTTAATTGCAAATGTGCATTTTTGCTTAGCTTCCCATAATTAATGCACACTCGACACAAACACATGTACAGACACTCGATCATGAGCTCATGTTTGTGCATTACTAACATGACTGCCTACCTTTTAGACATGCCTCTAGAAGTACGCTGTCTGATGCGCTTTTACAGAAGTTGCAGAGTGGGATTTACGATCGCATTCTCATTGTACAAGGAGATCCATGTTAATTCTCATCGCACAATCGATCGATATAACGACTTTTAAAAAATTGTCATCGCCTGCTGATTTTAAGTATGTCACTGAAAGGTTTGGTGTTAGCAGCGCACGGTTAACCTAATACGACATGCCGTTAAGCACACAAAACATAACCCCTTTAACTGCTCCTACTCCTACCTTAAGTTGTTTCTTACGTCTGTTAAGTGTTAAGTAAGTAGTTGGACTGCAGGGGACATTCACACAGCTATTAAGCTACAGTTATGTAAACTATTACAGAAGGCAGCAAACGTGAGCACTCAATTGCGGCTTTAATGTTTAAAGGAGGGATTAGGGATAACGCAGTACATTTAAATTACCGTCAATGACAATTGGGAGTAGCTGCTACTCGCAAAATATCGATAAAGCTGCACCTTATGCATTTAGATTTTCAATTTTGGAATCGGAAGCATCTAAGCTAAGCTCGTAATGAAAAAGACTCAATATTTAATGATCAGCGAACAAAACCAAAACCAGGATAACGGTAAAAGCTTTCAAAGTTCTTCCTATTTTAGTGCACATCCCTACAGTAAACGGTTAATATTGGTTGGCAAATACGCTTTCTCTAAGAAGAAAGTTCGCTGGCGATAACAAATAGCAAACAATTTCGCTTTACCTGGGACAAACCCAAGCATATAGAAAGCAATGAGTGATGATGCTGATATGGAACTGTGGAATTCTTTAAAATGCTGCTACTCCTTAAAGACACAGTTACTCAAAATGCATACTGAAAAATGCAAACCCATTCTTTGTAAATGCTTGGCTGTGGTATTTTAAAATTCGAAGCAAGTACTTAAGATAGTAGACATTTGAAAATATGGCTTGTGTACAATTTACATTCCATTTTTGACAGATAGATTACACAATCGAAAAGTTATTATGTCCCTACTATTTTTCAAGTTGATCTGTTTGATTCCTCCAAAAATGAGAAGTCGTATGTGGCTCCCCATACATACGATGTAATACTATACAACTTGTCCTTCTATTTCCAATAATACGTAAATGACTCGGAATAAACATTCATTTCACCCGAGAATGCAACATCATCATCCCCCTTTTCATTCAAGGATTGGTTGGTAGCCTGAAGCCTTTGTTGGGCTGCATTTTTATACTCCTTTCTTTACTACTTCGTGATAAATCAATTCATTGACACAATCCCTCATTAGCGGTAGCTTATAAGGCATCCTAACAGCTTTTTGTTGTAGAATAAAGTACATTTTGCAATTGGAATTTTTTGCCTATTTATTTTTTGTCGTGAATAAATGGCCATAGCGCATCAGTATTTACATGAAAATAGATTGCAATGTTATAATAAGCAGGTCAAAGTTTATCCTTGTTTTTGAAACTATAACAAGCGTGCGAGAAGATGATGAACTTCTTTTTATTCATTTCGCCGTGAATTTACATGTAGGACCCCCTAATATATTTATACTCCGGATGGGAATATTATAAATTGCATTGCTTAGAAGGAAATACACGAATTTCGTAATACGTTATGCAATAACAATGACTATATTTGACAATGCATACAATTATTGAGCTGAGCCGATTTGCCCCATATGGAGCAGTATTGTCACTTTTGGTCATTGTTCCCAAGTGCTACTTTGCCTGCTTTAATCTAGGTACCTTTTTTATGCGACTTTTTTTTAGTGATTGGCTAGTACAGCGTCAATTCGAACTGATGCGCCTGTAAAGAGTCAAGGTTTCTCACGGTTATTTATTAGCCATTTGACACGACCAAAGATATAAAAACGTACTTGAAAAAAAATTTTGAGCAGTGTGCCATTCTAAAATACTATACTTTAGTAAAACTCTTTATTTGGATTTGCAAACTGTAATCTATTATTCTGTGCAAAACATTAACAGTTATTTTCAAGTGCGCTTGCTCGAGAAGGTGTGTCCCGGACTGCTTGAATTAATGGCGCTGCTCATAAAATAAAGTGTCCTCTTACATGATTTTAAACTTCTTTGGCTGAGCAGTGAAATATTTCATTAGTCAGTTACTTGAGTGAGTTACATGTTTAAACTCGATTAACAAGGTGTAAAATAATCCGAGTAGAACAGGACAAGTACTTACCAAATACATTCTTGTAGACATGAGTGAGGCTCAAGTGGAAAAGCCACAACTTCATAGGGCCCATATCAGATCCCAATTGAATCTCAAGGAAAATATTGCGAGGCGTGACCTGTAGTCAGAGGATCTACTTACGCTTTAAAGTAATGGGACGGATATTTATGGAGGTACATATTTGAGGGATAAAGGAATGACAACGAAGAAGACGGTGATCATCATTATCATAATAGTGATTGTAAAAGTACATAAAAGTACAAGGAACATTTTTCCGACTATGTCTTTGTTATGCACACTCCTCACGTAGGTATTGGGAATGGAATGCTATGAGCTTTCCATAAAGAAGTCTGAGTTTGCTCACCCCACACCACACCACACGCAGACAGAAACAAACAAGAGAAGGATATTTTTAATACTGCAACCAGGAAGGGAAGGAGGATGTGGATGTGGGGCTGTTTGTTTCTCGTTACAATCTACTCTGCACTTCTTCGCCAGATAAGTGAAGATGTGCTTGTGTATTTGCGCACACTATATACTTAAGCACGATTTATTGACTTGCTCGAAGATCCTTTGATTTCCATTTTTGGACAAAATTTTCATTACAGAGTTAGAGTGCTGAAAGAAGTGTTTATTAAATGAGCTTATTATTACTTCGTATGTATATAAATAATAACAAAATGGGGATCTTTCAGCGTGATCAACATTAATATTTAGAGTCATTATAGCTCGGTTATTTGGGCAGCCTAAAAAAGAACCGTTTGGAACAAAGAAGGAACACGAAACTTGAGTGTTTTTGTTTGTAGAAAGCCGCATCAAACATTTTCAGAGGGAGTATAGGATGCGATGCGATTTCAAGCTTCGATCTGATATTTAGAAACACACACACACACACTCAGCAAATACCTATAAAATATTTTTAGATGTAATTTTATGTCTGTGCGCTGTGCTAATAATATGGCAATTCATCTATTAGTAACTGTGAATTAAATCAATGTGATCAACAAGGCTCGTGATTTGAAATGATCAGAGTCGTTTCATGTTTAAACCTTCTACCATTATTTGCTATTTTCTAAGATAAAAAGCTTGGAATTTCAAATTATTAGCATTTTAAAGATACCGATTTTTCTCTTGCTGTGCTGAGAATTCGTTTCCTGCTAAGCTCATTTGCAACACGGAAAAATTCCAACTTTGGAATTCCTTGAGTGCACGCTCTGTCTTATCGCTGAAGGTATATCCTCTAGAGCGGAAATGAATTTTACATGCTGTACACTAAATGGACTTGCATCGTTGCAACCTTCTTTGACTTACTCTTTGGCAGCTTATTCATTTATAGTGTGCATAGCGAATAATGACCTCTCAATATACTGTCCAAGGATGCAAGTTGGGATCTTTATTGTCTAATCGCAGGATAAACTAGCTCATATCTTTTGGCAATCTAAGGACTTATCAAGTGAACTAGTTTCCCACAAATTGTGCTAATAAATGTAAACGCACCTAACAACTGCGATGCGCATCTG
>JAHZND010003235.1:0-13314 GCA_027744115.1 Acrocyrtus sp. NNG-2020 | reverse complement strand
GGAGGAGGAGGTGCCTCTGGTGGAAAGTCAGGAGGTGGCCACGGTCTTGGGGATCTTTTTGGCAGTGGTGGCGGTGGAAAAATCAGGTGCTGGGCACGGAATTGGTGACCTTTTTGGTAGTGGAGGAGGTAGTTCGGGCGAAAAATCTGGAGGTGGTCATGGGATTGGTGAACTTTTTGGTAGTGGTGGTGGGAAAGGTAGTCGGTCAGATGCTATAGGAGGAGGAAGCGGAGGCGGAAACTCTGGACAAGCTGGTGGTGGCAGAAGCCAAAATGAATCTGGAGGCGGGGGTGGTAAATCAAGTAGTGGCCATGGAATTGGAGACCTTTTTGGCAGTGGTGGAGGCGGAAAGGGGTCTCATACAAGTGGTGGAGGTGGAAAATCAGAAGGTGGCCATGGAATGGGAGACCTTTTTGGAGGTAGCCCTGGGAGCGGAGAAGGATCCGGAGGAAGTGGAGTTAGAAAGTCGGGCCACGGAATTGGGGATCCGTCTAGTGGTAGTGGTGCTGCTGCTGATGGAAATGGTGGTAGTGGTGGCATGGCTAACGGAAATGGAGGAAGTCGTAGTAGTGTTGGTGGAGGTGTAAAGTCCAATACCTCACGTGCAACTGCGGGTCCTGTAAGTAGTGGTGGAAGTGCAACCGGTAATCATGTAGGAGACAGTGCAGGAAGCTCAGGAATATTGAAAGCGGAAGGTTCACAGGAAGTTGGAGGTCAAAATAGTAGTCTCGGTGGTGTAAACGCTAGCCAGGGAAGTAATCTTGGTGGCGGATCAGGAGCAGCGTCAGGACGCAGTCTTAAACTCACGCCTGATGGTTCACACCGCATTGTTTCTCGTTTTGGCAGCTCTGGACAGAGAGTTTTTGGCGTTGGCAGCCAAGCCGGAGAAAACAACAACAACAATATCCCCAATCGTGACGTAATGGAGGAAGTCGTAGTAGTGTTGGTGGAGGTGTAAAGTCCAATACCTCACGTGCAACTGCGGGTCCTGTAAGTAGTGGTGGAAGTGCAACCGGTAATCATGTAGGTGACAGTGCAGGAAGCTCAGGAATATTGAAAACGGAAGGTTCACAGGAAGTTGGAGGTCAAAATAGTAGTCTCGGTGGCGTAAACGCTAGCCAGGGAAGTAATCTTGGTGGTGGATCAGGAGCAGCGTCAGGACGCAGTCTTAAACTCACACCTGATGGGTCACACCGCATTGTTTCACGTTTTGGCAGCTCTGGACAGAGAGTCTTTGGCGTTGGCAGCCAAGCCGGAGAAAACAACAACAACAATATCCCCAATCGTGACGGCAGTTGTCACGCCGGAGAAGGCAGCTGGATAGACAGCGTTGCAGATTTCATTGATAAGCACTTAAGAATCATCCGCAAGGTAGCCCACCACTTACTATAAGCTACTACTCCAAATATTCAAAACCCAACAATCCATTCGCGCTTAAACACAACTCCTTTTTTCTGCAGCTCTTAACAGGTGAACTGAGCCCTGACGAAGTGCGCGCTGTAGAAATAGCTTTAGCAGTGTCCCTAGTTGTTGGAGTTGTCCTCGGCTACGCCATCAAGACAACTTGTAACGATCGCAAAAGCGTGCTAAGTGGAGGTTCAGGATGTCTCACAGACTTCATGTCGTCATCATGCCCTTCCCGAAGTGCCCCAAGAGGCTGCTCCAATCCGCAGACACTTGCTCAACTCCAGCAACAACTATCTCGTCGTTAATCCATTAAATATATCTCTAGACCATGCCTACTTATTCCGTTGACTGTTTTATTGACTCTCCTACGCGAAAATAAAAAAAAGTTGTCAGTAGCGAAAAAGTGCAAAAACCTTTTCCTCATATTTTAGATAGTCAAGTCCATCGTTTGCAATTTGTACATATTTTTGCTTTCCCTTTTACTTTCCGGTTTTCTGTAACCAGTTCATTTATAGAAAAAATTTCCGTCTACTAGTGTACTGCCTCCACTTAAAACACAAGTTTTACCCCGCGTAAATTTTTGGCTGCAGTTTTTCCCCACAGAATGAAAACGAGGTCGGGCGATGCTTCCCAACTCCCAGGGCTAAAAGCTAAAATTATACCCTGAAAAAAAACGTCCTGCCGAAAATAGCCAAAAAGTATACTAATCTCAGCAAAAACTTTTTTTACCAGAGGGAACACCGACCGAACACGCTGTTCCCCTCTGATTGGAAACAGACAATGTTTTTCTTATGAGAATTGAAAACAAAAAAAGTTGTATCTGTACACAAGAGAAATCGGGTATCGAACAGAATCGGACATTTTTACGGCGCGCTCAAAAAAATTTCTCTTTTTGGAATCATGTGAGGATCAGGCAACTTTTTTGTAACTTTTTTTCTTCTCCACGACTAGCGACTTTTGTGTGTACCTTGCTGATTATACCTATTACTTAAGTTACATACGAATAAAACTGGAAAGACAAACACTTCAGGATTTTTATTTTGTTTTGTTTGGGGTGGAAGCTTTATTTCTAGTGGCGTCTACTCGTCCACCACCAACCACTTTTACACGCTCCAGAGGAGTTCTGGAAGATTACAGTAAATAATATACACCACGGAAAAAGTAATAACGGCTAGTTTGGAACAAAATTTCAGCTTCCATGAACGGAGCATAAAAAACCGAGAGTAGCACATACATTCTGCTGGTATGAATGAGTTTAACGTGAGTGTGGCTCTGTAAAATCAGCCTCCCGCTAAGCCATAAAAAGCGGCTGGAAAGCCAGGTTCCTGTTTATAATAGGGAGCCTTTATTTTGGCGATAAACTTCACAATAAATTTATTATTTTTTTTGTTCTTTGTTACTTTCCACTGAATGCTGAGCTCCCAGTGAACTGTGCATTTCGCAGATGCATGAAAATCAGCATTTATTATTAGATGTGCTCAGTGCAAGCTGCAAAATCGCGGGAATGCGAATGAGCTTCAAAAGCTTTTCCTCCTCGATTACTACATACAATGCGCTCATAAAATATGTGCTAGCTCTTTGCAGTGAATTTTGTTTTTGTTGGGTACTTTGCCATTCCACTTTCCAGAGAAAAAAAATTACTTGTAAAGCTATCAAGGGAATTTTAGCAAAAACATTAATCTCTATTAATCTCCGTTGTGCTTATTGAGTGTGTCGGGAAAAGCCGGCGCACATAGCGCCACCAGTTGTAAAAGTCAGTTGGATTTTGCTACGCTGGCGAATACTGTAATTACTTTTTGTATTGCTGCTTTCAGCCCCGTGTTTAAAATGGGATTCGGCTCTCCTTACACTGCATCATATTAGGAGGTTTAGGTGTAATTAAAACAAAGAAATAAACACGTTCCCATACTCTCCACTGCTGCTATATGGCTGGCTACCTTAATTATGGTAGAAGTTTTAAAAATGAGGCAGGAATGTGGATGTAGGTTTACAACGCAATCTAAAATTCTCGACCGTAAAAGAAAAAAACATTAAAAATTTTATGCTGTAAAAAATGTTCGGGATAAACGCTTTTCCCGTGACTATATAATTCTCTCGTGGATGGATATGAATTAAGAAGCTATGGGGAAACATATGCTTATTTTGAAAACACTTTGGCGGTCCCAAAATATAATTTTGGTCTTTGCGTCATTGGCTTAAGGAAAAATAGAGGAAGATCGAGAGGTAAAAGTAAAGAGTAAATTTTTTTCCTTGCAAATTTCTCTAGAGGCGCCATTATAAATATTAATTGGATATGACATGGCATCCCTCTTATAAGGGGAGTTATGATTAGACTTGACTTTTCACAGAGAGCAAAGTGACAGCTCATAATGTGGAAAATCTGCCTTGAAGTAAATTAGATAGTGTTTTTCATCTGCAATTACTTTTAGCATCTGAGAAAAGAGAGGAAGGAGAGAGATGTGAGATGTGATGTGTGCCAGTGTGTCGTTGCCACTAGCAGGCGCAGCAGTTTGACAGTGAGACGTGAAAGTGAAAAGCTCTCGAAGCACTTTACAAATAGCCTCCTACACAAAAAAATGTTTTTTTTGTGAAGTGGAAAGTAGATGGCAAATACATTTTCAGAGATGAATGCCAATATGGATCTGGAGTCTGGAGTGGCGTAGGAGGGCGCAAGTCATGTTACACCAGCAAAATTAATTTATTATGAGAGAACTGTATGGCCAACACCACCTGACTGCATAATATGATGGGAATTACAGGAAGTTATCTAACATCATCCCGCATTATAAAAGTTGCTCACAAGCAAATATTCTTTCTTCATCTCGTTTTCCTGGGAGATCCAGTTGTTGTCCGGTGTGATTTCGTAACAGGTTCGTATATATGCATATATTTTTTGAAGTGCCCAAAGGTCAAAAAAGAGAAACTCTGGAAAATAATCACCATTAAAAATTTACACAGAGATTACGAGGCAAGATCAAATTAGACAGATTTAGTTATGCAGTGTTGACGTGGAGTGGGTAAAACTCTCAGAAAATTATGTCTTATTTACGGGAAGGTGCCCCTCCAGCAACTCCACACTATTTTTTAGTCTGTTCTCTTCTTTCTAAAACGTCTCATATATTTCCCTTACACTTCCCTCCATTCTCGTTCAAAAACAGAGACTGTGTTTTTTTGTAAACGAACTCGAAATGTATAAAACATTAGTGCAGGGAATTTTTCCATTTTTTTCCCGGGAGGTATGTAACAGAAAAAAATAAAATTCCGTTTTTTTTAAAAAAAAAGATCCACTACCTTCCATCTCTTTCTTCATTATACTTTTAGTTATAATACAAATTCCCAGAAAATACCGTGGGGCTTCTGACAGTTATTAAGTGACTGTTTAGACAGATTTAGTTATGCAGTGTTGACGTGGAGTGGGTAAAACTCTCAGAAAATTATGTCTTATTTACGGGAAGGTGCCCCTCCAGCAACTCCACACTTTTTTTAGTCTGCCCTCCTCTTCTTTCTAAAACGTCTCATATATTTCCCCTACACTTCCCTCCATTCTCATTCAAAAACAAAAAACAGTGTCTTTTTGTAAACGAACTCGAAATGTATAAAACATTAGTGCAGGGAATTTTTTCCATTTTTTCCCGGGAGGTATGTAACAGAAAAAAATAAAATTCCGTTTTTTTTAAAAAAAAAAGATCCACTACCTTCCATCTCTTTCTTCATTATACTTTTAGTTATAATACAAATTCCCAGAAAATACCGTGGGGCTTCTGACAGTTATTAAGTGACTGAGAATAATGCATCATCTTCATCACAACGGACATGAATTGTTAATGCAAAGTGGAACGGAAAAAAATCTACAAAACATCCTTCCAGCTCAATTCTCTAGCTCTTCCTCTTTTCCTAATGCTATTACTGCTTGGAGCTAGCTGCTTTAGTAGCTCCTCCAAAAAACGGAAAACCTTTTCTTTCGAATTTTCTCTGCAAATTTCTAGACTACGTTCCAAAAAGTCTAACTCTTTTTTATTGTGCATGTAGTTATGTGTGTGCCGTACATTTGCCTAAGTCAGGCCATGAGTGAGAAGAGTAGACTGAGAGCTGAAGCTGGACAAGCCCAATGAATAAAAAACGGAGAAAGACGGATGATGATGACGATAATCATAATAAGTAATGTCGAAGTTGCACTCGGAAAGTGCTCTTTGCCTGTTTGAATAGCCTGCAAAAAAGTGATGTGTCATGTCCTATTATTACACTCATTTTTGGCTCGTCCTGACATTAGGGAAGCGATATAGGTTGGAAAATACTTCCTAAGCTACTCATAGTAGGAGCGTGTGTGTGTGCTCCGAGAAAAAAAATATCGTTATATCTACTTCCCATTTCCCGTCATCATAGTAAATAAAGTAAAAACGTTGGGCTGGATGTGTCAGGGAAAAAAATATGTTCGTTCGCAGACAAATTTTTTTTTCCGGGTGTGTGCCCCGCTGTCCCTTTTTTTTCATTCAGGCCAGGTTAAAGCTACATTATTGTGCTGGAGAGTTGTGGATGGACTTTTTATTCTGTGGACAAGGTAAAAGCGGAGAAAAAAGAGTTTTTTTTTCTGCTATCCTTCTGCTTCCCATTATGTCTCTACCGTGGGAGGCTATTTCTTAAGAGAGCACTTTGTATTGAGTTAGTTTGACAGAAGAGTAATCCTACCCATTTTGAATAATTTGTTGGCGTGCTCTTTCCCTCTTCTGCAGTATAAATGTGCGGGCTGCAAAAAAAAAATGGTGATCTGATCTGACTTTTCCTCTCCCAAGTTTTGCTGGGTGATGGGGAGAATGTGTGTGTGGGTGAAAAAGTTACTTTTCTGGCTTTTTGCAAACTAGCTAAAACTTGCTGTTCCAGTCTCCTCCATATTTCATCGCTGCAGTAGTCTGCTAAAAACACCGAAAATCGGGTGTGCAGCTACATTCTCGTCATCACCTTTTTGCATCTTACTCCATCACTATCAATCAGCCGATTTATTGAAGAAAAAACAAGGGTCTGGCTCTATCGAAATTTTTCGGTGCGATATACTCCCTTCTCCCCTGATGGATTCTTTTTTTGTAGGACAGAAAAAAAACAGGAGATTAGTTTCGTGCTGGGATAGGCCCCAAATTTAACGTTTTCGTTTTAGTACATTTTTTTTGAAGGAAGGATGGGCGTAGAATGAGTCAATTGTAGAAGGGCGTGAAATTACAAAGTCATTAGCTCTTACTAGCTCTCCGATGGATAAACCATTTTATCCGGGAATGTTTTAGGATAAAAAAAAAGCTTTTTGCTAGGATTCTCTCTAGACTAACTTGTTTTTATGTTATTTGTATAAATCTTGGCGTGGGATTAGTCAATTAGGGAATGTCGTCCATTACCGAGTTAAATTCCGCTAACAATATGGTAAATGGGTGATGGAGAGTGTGGAGCATATGCCATCTAAAGCAGTTCGATTAGCTAATGGAGCATGAAGTGTGGTACACGAGCATGGAACAAAATTAAAATTGATGCAACAGAGGTTTCGCACAATCAGAGGATGAGCCATTGGCCCAAATGCTTTTTAAATTACGCCCAGTGCAAGCTGCTGCCAGAGCACAACCCAAAAAAAATTCATTATAGTGGCAGGCGGCAACTAATACTTTTTAGCTCTCTTGCAACATTTTTGCATAAGCAAAAAGTGAAATGGAATTTTCCACTGGTGGTACTATACTGCAGTTACTTGTTAGAAAATAACTTGTCTAATTCCTTAAATAAATTAGCGAGCGAGCAGTAGTGAGCCAGTGAGCGGATCCATTATCAGAGGGGGATTTTCCACAGGTGATTTAACATTTCACTTTCAATGAGTGTCAGTCTGGAAAATGTGAAATAATGATACCGGATGTCCACATTAGTTTCTCCATTTCCAGTTTCTGGTGCCGTGTGCAAAATGGCGTCAGCGAAAATTTGCGGTTTTCTTCCAATACCAGAGGAGGAGAGGAAGCCATATATATTACTGTAGCAAATTGGGTTTAGGTCTCCACTCCAGTCAGCTACATCTTTGATTGCTCTAGTTATAATTACTTTGTGAAAAAAAATAGTTTTCTCTCTTTTACCTGCGAAAAAAAGTTTTTTATAGAACGTATGCGAGGTATATTTATATAAAAAAGGAGGTTTTCTGTTACGGAGTTTTCTCCTTTTCTCTTTTCCCCCCGCAGTAGAGGACTTTCGCCAAAGTAAGGAAACATTAATGATGTTGTTAACTGGCAGCAAAAGAGTTCCAAACTTGTTTTCCACTTTGGCCCACTTTATAATGCATAAAGTAATAATATTCTGAAGCCAGAGCGGGAAATTCTATTTATATTGGAGCGTTTTTAATCTAAAATTCAATTTTGTATGGGAAAACGCAAAAACTTCCGACAGGCTTTTACAATTCAGAGAAAATACAAACCACAGTATAGGCTCCTGCATAAATCTTTTTTTTGCTTATTACCACATACACGGAGACGTATTATTATAGAAAATATTTACGAATTTATTTTTTTCCGCTACATTTTCTCCAAAGCGAGTAGGATACCTATAGTGGAAAGAGTAGAATGGAGGAAAACATTTTTTTTTGCATTGACGTTAGCGGAATATAAAAAAACGAGTCGTCACTGCATTGTCTTTAAAAGAATGAGCTGCTGCTCGAGCTTCCAAGTTCCAACTGTCGACGGGAAACCAGAAATTGGAATGTGGCTATGGAAGGAATATAAGTCACCGTCATTGCAAAAGAGTCGGATATTGTGCTGGAGTCTCTATTCTAACAAGTTGAGGTGCACTCCACGTCTGTGGTTAAGGTTCTTTTTGAGCTAGTTATTGGTAAATTTTTCATCAGTTTCTCTTGTGGGTTCAAGGCACTCCCCGGTTCCAGCCAGCATTTTTCCCTACCACAATAAGAAAGTACAAAAGAAAAGCTCATGCAAACTCCATGAGCACGGATGGAAAAAGGGGTAGGCATTGCCGCAGGATTTTTTTCCAAATTAAAGTCATGCATGACTTTCAGTTATATCCTGGAGAAGAATCCGGTGATGTGGTAGCGGGTAGCGGGTAGCGGGTCGCGGCGGCATTGTCATGTCATAAGACAGCGCAAAAGCGCAGATAGATATGAGAACTTCTCCAGTAAGGAGAAAAGTGGGAGCAATCACGGTACAAAAAAATAAGTTGCAGTAGTAGTCCTACTCTTTTTTTTGGCAAACACAGTGCCAACTTAGCCCACCGGAAGTCATCACATATAAAATGTACATAATGTATGGCATTTTTCACGCTCACAAAGTGTATCTGGACAAACTCATAAATTTCCTCTTATTTCTTGTATTGCTTTCTCCATCCTGTTTATCTCTTAGAAGAGCGTCCTTTTTCTCTCTTTATTTCTCTGGTATGACGTACTCGAAGTAATCATAAGAGCGCAACTTTTCAAACTCTTAGGTAGCTAGTGCAGCAGACCTAACAGCAAAATGACTGGGAGCTTAGAAATAACTTGGATTTTAAGTGGAGCATGCACACAAGCCGTGTGTTTTTGGTGGATTTGCCATGAGCTTTTACCCGGAAAATGTGACATGCATAATGTGATAATAGCTTAAGCCATTTCAGAAACAATAAACAAAAAACTTTTTTCGTTCTGGAGAGAAACGCGGCTAATATTTCATTTGGACTGCTGTGAACTGTAAGCTGTACATCCAAATTATCTCACACAAATATTGGGAGCGAGTGGGGTGCAGCACAGGAAAACGAAAAGTGGGGAAAGAAAAACTCGTGGAAAAACAGTCAAACCATTTTCATGGCTATTTAGCAACCCATTCGTTTTCATACTGCTTGCTGGAACTGGAACGGAGAGGAAAAGTGCCCCCATAAATTCTTGTAGCAGTCAAGAGTGGAAATATAAAATACAAATTATTATTGTAGTTGGAGCTACTGGAAGGGAGAGGAAAAGTGCCCCCATAAATTCTTGTAGCAGTCAAGAGTGGAAATATAAAATACAAATTATTATTGTAGTTGGAGCACAACGCATAAAAATGCATCTTCCTCCTTCCCGTAACCTTCACTCCCCTGCAACAGATCATCTTTATCTTAGATTTTCGCTAGAGCGAGCGGCCAAAATTGAATTGCAAGAAAGTTGGACCTGGCTCATAGTACTTTGTGGAATTACGCGAGACAGAAATTTACAAAGTTTGAAGTTTAGAGTAGCTAAGTACAAGAAGAAACCATCAAATTATTAAATTCCAGATTTTGCTGGGGGTCCTCTGAGTTTTATGAATATTTATGTAAAAACTGGTTGTTGTGTGTACTCCAAATATTTAATCTGGAACACTACAGCCGGAGATCACAAACATTCGCAACCATTTCAATTTTTAGCAAAGAAGATACTCTCTCATTCCAAGAGAGAGAGAGACTTCCCCAACTTTGCTAGACTTTTGGTAGACATTCATCTTGTCTTTTGCAATTTTTCAGGGCTGCTATTACTGTCCTTATTAGTAACCATTTACTGTCACTTAAATGTCAAATTTAAATAAAAATTAGTGGAAAATGGAACTGACAAAGCTAACTCTTTTGCCGGGTAGTGGATACCGTGGGAATGGGAGGACCTAGACGTGGATTCTGCTCACAGTCAGAGTCAGCCTAACAGTAAAATTGTGTTCCCTTCTCGAGATTTCAGGGTAGCAACTGTCACTGTAGTCTGTCACCCAGTTGAGTTCCCGAATTTTCTTAGGCGGCTTGATTACTACTGGATTACTTGACGGGACTTTGTTATTGCATTGTCGCGTCATTCATCACGTCAGTTGTTGTTTCAGCTTGTCTGTGGCGGAACTTCTATTGTACACATTCTGATTACATTTTGCGGAGAAAAACGTTTGTGCAAAGGGGATATGGAAATTGAGCAGAAACTAGAGAGGCGCATACATATTATTAGCACCGCTGTTTCCCAGTCTAGAATCCCTTCAGTGCTCCACGGCATAATTGAATTGGCTGGGTAGCCCTGCCAGTGAGACATCAAGAGTGAGTTGTGAAGCCATAAAAAAGCTGAGAAAAGCAGTGACAATTTATGAATTAAAACAAAAACGTCAGCTTATTTTTTTTTCTTGGGCATGGGGTACGTTAGTGCCATCATCAGTGTCTACGCTGACACATGCCGACAATCCCTGCTCTGCACGGATTTCACTTTATTCCCCTGAAGGCACGAATAAATGACGTGGGTTTCGACACAATTTTTGTTTCTGTGGAATTGTGCACCAGCTGAAAAAAAAGTGGGGAAAGGGCGAGTAGTAGCCAAAATGGGTAAACATGTAGTAGTGACTTGTGCAAAAAAATATATCTTCTTTTTTGTGATTGTAGACCATACGCCCAAGATTTTTCAGGGAGTCCTTCACATGACTATAACTAATCTGGAGGGTTGCTGTTACTATACCTCAGCCCTTTCCCCACAATTTAATAAGTAAAGAGAGAGTCACTCGCTTTCCCAACCGGCTTCCATTTGCGTTTTCAGATGCAAATGAAATTGACCTTGAGAAAAAGTTGTGTGAAGAATGAATTCTCTCTGGAAGCAATACATCCCCGACAAAACCTGACTCATGTCCAAAGTATGGAAATATCTTGGAGCGAAATGGTTCATAGGTACACTCATGCAAAGCAACGCTGCCAGCCACTGAGAAACATCTCTTTTTTCATTTAACGCGAGCGTCATCAGGTGCACATTGTAGTTGATAGGAGCATACAAGCATTTTCCTTTGCTGGGACAGAGATACCAAAAAAGAACGTTTTAAAGTACAGAGGAAAATCCTATTAAAAGTGTAAAAGCAAAAAAAAGTTTCCTACTAAAATATTCTTTTTTTTCCTTTTCCCCTACTCTCTGGTGAAATTACTTTAGTGTAATATTTACCACAAGAAAGTGACAAAAAAATGAAAGTAGGGTTTTTTTTGGGTAAAATATCCTACGCAAGACGAAAAGCAAAGTCGGCAAGGTCATTTTCACGAAAATTTAAGGGGGATGTGTAGTGGTGAATAGAAACTGCAAAGAATTAAGACTAGTAAAGTAGATATTAACGATCGCTGGGAGAGTAGAGCTTAAATGTTTTCTCACTGAAAACAAGATACAGCCACAGCCAAGAGCGCCGCGGATAACCCCACAGGATTTAGGGATGCACGGCTCACCCATAAAAACGCAGAACGACTTGTTTCCAACAATGTGCGCTCCCACGTAGCCTCCATTTTGAGGATAAAGTTAATGTGAAAGTGGTCAAGTTGGAAAGCCTACGACAATTTCACGGTGTGTACCTAAAAACCTACAAGCAAAAAAAATACTTTTCACAGCCGGTTCCATTATAACGAATATATTTTGCATGAAGCTTCTCATACCTGAAATGGAAATGTTGGGTAAAAGCATTATTTTTTTTAGGTAAACTCGTGTACCAATTCAGAGATGCGAAAAATGAGTGTTACTTCACCAATTAGAGTGTGGATGCTGATGCTCCTGATTCCTGCTGTTTGCTACGGGGAGGGAGCACACAACTAAATTACTTTTTCATTCATTACCAGAAAATTGTTCGCATTTTATAATCACCCCCAAAAGTTGTACTTTTTTTAGGGGACTAGCCTGGTTTATGGCTCCTCTGTTGTAGATAACGTGGAGTTTATTTTTTTGTACGTAACCATAAAAAATATTATATTTTTCGGTCCCATTATTCTCGCCCACACTTTACTCAGTCTAGCCTCATTAATTGAGTGGAAACGAGTCTCATAAAGAGGGTAGCTTTGCGCTACGCTTCCAAAATAATTACACGGTGGTAGCACCCACATAAATTTGGCGGCTGATAAGTTCATATTTGAAGAGTACCTACTTATATCGGTAGGCACCACTTTTTGTTTTGTAAATGGCAGGTATAATTTTTTTAGCCTAGTACTGGAAATACTATTGGATGGTGGAATACTGCTATTTATCGTGATATGGTGTTTCAATACACGACATACTTGAACTTTACATAATTGGTGGACTGTCACCTTTCGTGCTAACATTGAGTCAATTTCGATTTCACATTCAGATAGGAATGTCACCTTCAAATTTTTTTGTGAGAAAAGTTCAACATAAAAAATAATCTTTTTTTAGTTTGCAAAAAATATAACTACTCTTTAGAAAATACATAACTAAACATAGATTTATTCTTGGTTGCAGAAGGCTTTTTTTATTATCGAGTTGGAATTTGGCACATGAGAATGCATTCAAAACGCTTCCTATTTTAGTCTTTGCATGCGACTCCTTTTTGGCTGAGCAAACAGAATATCCAGAGTTTTCCGGCTTGTAGAAAACTAAATCTGAAAATTTCGTTCATCACGATGAACACCTACATATAAATGATCAAAAAAGCAGTGAGAAGTAGGATAATGAGCCAAGAAAATGCTGCAGAGCGATTCCATCTAAAGAAAAAAGAACTCTTTTTAGATTAGATCGCAAGCTTTGGCAAACTGGGCTTTGTCAATTTTCAAAAGAGGAGAGAGGAAATCAGATAAAAAAATCTTTCGCATTTTCTTGCATTGTGCATGCTCCAACAAACACGAGAAAGCTGGAGAGTTTTTCCTACTGGAGAGATAAAAAAACGGAGGGAAAATAAGTATTGAAAAAATGGAAACTTCTCGTATTTCCCTTATAGCAGCGGGAGCAAGCTATCCAGAATCAAATTGCACTTATCTGTCTGAATAACTTTTAAATTGATTTTAAATTGGTGCATTCTCCGAAAAAAATCCCCTTTCTTAGTACAACTCTACAATTTCCGATTTCCAATTTCCGCCAATTCCGGCAATATGAGGGAAAATAAAATCATTAAATGGAACTCGTGTGTAGACAAAAAGCGGAAATCGACGGAGTACTCCCCACACCCCATTTTCACAATTTTTTCC
>JAHZND010003234.1:0-10865 GCA_027744115.1 Acrocyrtus sp. NNG-2020 | reverse complement strand
CAAAGGTATAATGAGAAAATGAAATGGCTACTGAAAACTTAATTATAAATAATTTTCAAAAGAGTAATTAAAGTTAAATGTTAAATACTTTATAAATTTTTTAGCGGATATATTGCCCACAATTATGCACTTCGCTTCGTACTACGGCCTCTCGAAAACTGCGTTTATTGTCCTTGACGAGGCCGACGGGTTGGCACATTGCACAGTAAAGAACGAGCTGGACGAGACCCCTTCCGACATCGCCTTCGCGAGGGGTCACGGTCAAATTGGTCGCATGATTGGGGAGTACCAGCAGATCTCAAACTCATGTACTGCGTACCGCTACATCAAAGAGTTGCTCGACAAGACTCTGGAAAGTGTGGATGGGGAAGGGGGAAGCAGCAGCACAACAAGTACAAATCCAGTAGATGACATTGGAACGCTCACAGATGAGCAGAGTCTTACTGACGAAGTAATTCAGGAAGAGGTGCAGAAAGAAGTTAGCTGTAGTGCCGTTCAGCACCTCTGGGATGTTCCTCTGGGACCTGCCTCCGACATCAGTTCGGAAGCGAGAAGCGAAGAAGACTGCAGAGATGGAGTGGCTCCATCTCCAAGGCTGAAACCCAAGCCGGTGCTAAGAAGCCCCAGGAAAAATGCGGTTAATAACGGACTCTACATTAATATCACCGGAAATCCTCAGGATAACCCGGAATTGGTTGAGAAGCGACCCCGCGCAAGAAATCATCCTTGTCCGAACGCCTTGCGAAAGAGGCTCACAATGATGGCTCAAAATTATGACATGCCCCGACCGCAGGGAAGTGACTACCAGATTCCTCCTCCTGAAGCACGTCCAGTGGGAAAACAGGAAGTGACGGAGGCTTCCCCGGTGTTCAGGAAGAAGCCAGGATACGCGGCCCAAGGGCCAGTTTATTCGGACAGTGGCTATTTGGTACTCACCGAAGGTAACGATGAGCTTGGAGGTGAACAGCCACAGGTGCATTCGTCGTCATCATCAAAAGTCTCCGAAGAATATGCAGAGGCTCCAACTAGAGATGAGCAGCCCACACCACAGACTGAAGTCCCGAAGGAAGGGAGTAGCGCCAACTCTTCGCCAGGACCGTCATCCTCCTCGTCAACCTGTCGCAGAAGCAACTTTAAGGGGCCGTCCTCTTCAAATAGAGCAAATCCAGTAGTGCTGGACCCTTCAGATGAGCAGTTGATTGAACTGATGAATGCGTACAAGGACAACACCTACGACATGCAGACGGTGGAACTTCTCTTTGAGAGTTGGAAGCAGAGACCAGATTGTCCAAAAGTCGATTGAGGATAAGATGAAGGCGCTCGAGAAGTGGAGAGAGGAGTACCGCGACAAGCAGGCGAAAAGTGTGCGGAAGCAGTCAGCGTTAGGGAAATTGAAGAGTGTTTTGACAAGTACGATCCACCACTCATTTACTCTTTACGTCTTGTAAAAAATGGGAATGAGCAATGAAATAAAATTATTTTCTTTTAAAATGTTTAGAGAGAAAAAAATCATCCCAATCGGCTGTGACTGAGGTAACCCATCCGACACATTTGGAGCCTTCGCTAAGCTCATCTAGCATTGGCGTAACATCTCCAACTGGATTGTCATTTACGGGACCTGCTATTCCGCCGCAGCCCTTTCAAGATAATGTTCCTATTCCGGTGTCGTCCCCACCAGCTGTGCCGTCAGTTCAGCAACAGCAGCCGGGTCTTCAGGATAGATGTAAGATAATGGTCGAAGTTAACTGAGATTTAATTAAAGAATTTTGTAGCTAAATTTAATTGTAATGAATTGAATTATTACCTGATTCAGTGTCAGAGAGTTCACATCGAACCAGCATTGACAGCAGACTGAGCGACAGTAGCGCCGAGAGCGACAAACTGCCCATGGGAGAGTCAGCGTCAACGATGCACCGCGCTCAGCCTTCCACCTCGGCCCCGGAATATAGCAATCCTTTAAGTACTCGCTTTGTGCCACAGTATGTCCCTCCCAATCCGGTTGACCACCCTCAGATGTCACCCGAAGTAGTCACAACTGTCGCTCTGAAGTCATCTCCCCCTCCTCTTCCGACATCGGAAGCGTACCAAGTTCCTCCTCCTCCTAGACCTGTAAAGCCAGTAAAATTACCTCCCTCTCCGGTGCCGGAGTCAAGTCCTATCCTGTCACCGAAACCGCCTAAAAAGCTACCTCCAACTCCGGATGATGCGGGGCCGCCGCAACCATCCCCAAATTTATTGAGCCCAAAACCTCCGGCAGTCCCTGCCAAGCCAGGAAGAAAGCCTCTGGACAGTGACTCTCTAAGTCCAGCGCCCGCTCCTCCTCCACGCACAAATGTAATTTAAAAAAGACCATTTCCTTACTCATTTAACACTATTTTTAGAAAAATTTATCTAATTTTTCGTAAAATTTACTTGCTAGAATTCTTCAAACATATTCAGTTTTATTGACTACAGGAAGAAAAAGCAGCCTGATGCGCCACAGGACACCGAAACAGGTAATGGACCATTAGAAAAGCAGAACATTTAAGTTTTACTGTACACCCTTGGTCCCTACTAGTATTCAGCAAGTAATTAATCCATCTTTTTTTTACAGACTAAGATGAAAAACTCGTACGAAAATACGATTGAGGAAGCATCCCAGAACGCATCAAATTGAAGTCAATATAAAAAATCCTAAGCCTACGAGTCCTAATCCAATTGTATGCGCACAAACACGCACGGGTCCACACATTTTTTAAAAATAATACATTGTATTTACTTTACTCCTTTTTCTTACTGATTTTCAAGCAGTCAGAGCTGCTTTTAATTTAATTGACTAGTTAAGTGTATTGTATAAAAAGTTGCGCATTTGCCCATTTAAATATGCAGTATGCATTAAAGGTCATATATAGTCAATAGCGAATAGTTATAAAATATTATAAACTTTGTAAATAAGTCTAAATAATTTTGCATTTTCCAAGTTGCACAGCACAAAACTGTGCTTAATTGTAATTAATTCAGGGAGATAGTAGAGGGTCAAGCAATGACATTATTGGCTTCTTGCAACCATAAAAGCAGTTTCTATTTAGCATTAGCTAATGGTGTCTGTGCTTCATCCTGTGTAAAAAAAATATGCAAAAAATTGCACACTGTAAAAAGAGTAAGTGAATAAAAGATTGACAAAGTTAAATGCGGTTTAGAGCTGTTGGTGACGATAACCTTACTCATTTATTTTTCTTCTGTAGAATTCCATGGTATGGACTTGTTTCCTTAAGCTATATTTATACAATACAATGAAATGATATTTTTTCCTTCAATTTTTTGTTGGCTTCAAATTAATTGCAGTAGGAAAATTGTAGGCTGACAGAAAAATCGCTTGGCATTCACATTGATGACAGAGCAGGGACAGTTTGCGGTGTGCGGGATTTCGCATATAATACAAAATGGGAAGTACATGCAGATTATGTAGTGCTCATTTTTTGCGCGAGTTGTGGCTTATTTTCTGCCCACCAATGACATCACATCTATGCAATGACAGATTACGGTCGCATTACTGATTTTGTCATCGTTTTTATTATGCGCCTACTTTTCGTGCAGATTAAACATCTTTTTAGTTTAGTGCCTAAAACTGAACTTAAAGCTTCATGGACTCTGACCTGACTTAAAAAGTGTGGCAGTAAAAGTCAAAAAAAAATTCTCTGGATACTCCATATCTTCCTGATCTTCATGAAAAATGGATCTTCCGGGAAGTGGACAAGCCCCGCCAATTCCTCCGCGACGATTTTCGGTAGCTTAAAATTTAATTTATATTTTTACAAATATGATTAGGTACCTTTACTAGTCGGTATATTAATGCGTGGGAAGTTACAGTTATGAATTTATTTCGCGCAAATTATATAAATAGACTGTTTCGCAGGACATGAAGACTACTTGCACCAGTCCGAAGACACCACCACCAGGCTTATCCAGAACACAGAGCATTGGTATAAAACTCATTTTAAAAAATTCACAAAAACTGTTAGTAATTTAAAGTGCAAAAAATTACAGCTAATTTGATTTACCCACAGAAAAAAACCCTTACGTTAACATTGACGTCAAACCCTCCGAGGATAATCCTAAACCCAAGTCCTAAACTAATATATTCTTTCCACAAAAAGATATTTAGATTACATCTACCTACTAGTTAATTAGTTAAACAATAAAAAATTAAGTTTTCGCCGTCAAGCTATATCTAAATCAGCATTCAACAAACTCTATTGGGTTAATTTTGACTTACCATTCTCAACTTCTCATAACTCCGCAACAAGCTTCATGCTTCCCATTTGAGGCGCTAGGGTGTGATGGTATCACCGTTCTCCGCTCTGCTCATTCTTCCAACTCTCAACTCTACCGCAATCTCAGAAAATCTTCTCAAAGCAAAAACACCATTTTTCATCATCAGCATCATCATCCTTCAAGAATCCACTCTTTTTTTTAACTCCTCGCTTCTCCTCATACTTGATGTTGAAGAAAAATACTGCGACCAGAGTTAATAATGCTTTTATCGCTATCATTTTTATGGCATTGTTGCAAAAATAGAGCAAAGTCATACATACCTCCCTACACAATTAATCTGTCTGCACTGTCACTTGCACGACAAAGTGGCCGGGATATCTGTATTAAATATCGCCGAGCAAAAATCTTCTCACGTGCCTTAACTTGATACAACTCATAAAGGAAGAATAGGCTCCACTTGTCATAACTTGACACATGTGTACATCTCTTTAAATGCATTTCAGCTGCTATAGTGCACTCTCCTTTAAAAAATATATTTATATTGGACAGAAAATAAGCTACTACTGGCACTGGCGCTACTATTCTAAATTACAATGCATAAATCATAGTCTGTCCAACATCCCTCACTTTTATTGGAGTTGATGGCATATCAAAATAAGTTTAATTGCTCATTGACAATTAAGCAAACGAAAAAAGGCGTCGTGTCCTCGTCCTCACCCTAGATCGTTGTATAATGATTGCAGCTATAATCCTCAGCTTATTTTCTCACGATTCCTGTTTTCTACCAGTCCGAAATCGCAAATTGTAATAAAAACTTAAGTAGGGTGTAGAGTATAGTGCCTATTATACCTACCAGGCTAAATTAGCTTAAGAAAAAACGGAAGACTACCCGCAAACACCAACACCCACAATAAGCTAGCTCTCATTCAAGCCGTAGCCGCTTTATAGGATAAATCAGATTTTTATTGCTTTCCCCCCATCCATTACCAATTTACCGTCGTCATCATCTCCCTATCGTTTTCTTCCTCGACGTGGTTTTCTATTTCTTCGCTCCCATCTCGGAGTGATAAGTGCAGGAAAAATTGTGTGTGGCACTGCAAATGGCAAAATAAAATTATAAATTGATGCCTCTAGGATATTTATAAGACTTTTTTTCCTAGGCCATAATATATTTTATTTTCCTCCTCTTTTTCACAACAACGCATTTCAAAGGCAGCACTGATGATCATGACTCCGTTGGAGTTGGAGATGAGTGTGGTGATGATTTTATGCCGATTGGCGATATGAAAACGAGGAGCTGTGATGAGGACGCGCGTTATAGGATATGATGAGCGTTTTTCTTCTTAAGCAGAAAACAGAGTTCTGGTCTCATATTGTGTAAACTAGGTTTCTAGAAAGAGAGGTAGAAGTGGGTTAACCCTTTCTTTTCTTTCATAAAAATTTCTTTTTATCTTTCACAACAAATCACGGCACTGTAGATGAGCTTATCCCCAGCTCTGGCAGTACCCACTTGTGTATTTATGTATGTAAACTGCTGAAAAAAGACACACGCTACGGCCATTAAATAAATACATAATTTTTCTATTCCCGTTCAAAACCCTTCTCCCACTATTTCTTTTACAGCGCAAATACAAACTTTTACAGTCCAACACGCACACAAACAGAAAAAAAGTGAACTTTTGCGAGTCCGCTTTTTCTTCCTCGGGGAAACAGAATTTGTATGAATAAGGATGGGTGCTTTTATGTCTATATTTACCATTTACCATTTACCCGGTTTTTAGAACGGCCGCAAATATAAAGAACCTTCTTCAGCTTGTTGAGTGCTGAATGACGATAGAAAGGGAAGTGAAGTCGGTCTCCTTTCAAAACATAATAAAAGTATCTAGCACAGAGACGGTGAGGGAGGATGCAATAAAAATTGTAAAAGTGGTCATCATCTTCTCATCTTCACATCCTTAAATAATGATTGTCGCTTGCGTGATTAGTTTAAACTTGTGAAATGGACGGACTACTACTGTTCAAGGGGAAAATATTGACATGCTCAGACTTTTTTTTTAGACTTTGACACTTTTTCTTACATGGTCAGTCATGTCATATGTGATGGGCAGACAAAGGGACTTTATGAGCTTGAAATATATTTTGTTGTTGTCACTCGAAATATTTTTCTACCGTTTTTTGTTGCTTTCCTTTTCACACTTCTTCTCGAAAGGGAGGGAGCATTGAAAATTGCAAGTGAACTCATTTTTCTGCAGAAAGCGTTTTCCTCCTCTTGTTAAATATGGCTTGTTTCTTTCTGCTCTTTAAAAAAAATTGATACCAGCCAGCAGCAGTCAACTTGTGTTAAGGGCCGTTGTTTTTAAATGCAAAGTTCATTATTAATTGGAGACAGTTTTCATTTGAGAGCCGCTAAATCCATCTTGAAAGGGTTTTCTGCCTTTTTTTCCTTCTAGGAATGGTCTCGCAGAAAAAGAAGTCGTGATCTTGTGAAATGAGGGGGAAATTTATGAAAGGAAAATATGAACTTGAAAGTTTCAAACTTCTAAACCTTCTTCCTTTTTTTACATTTTTTGGGGGGACTTTTCCTTTGAAAAACATAAAATTCATTCGCACATTTTTTAACCCTACCTAAATATCTTTAAATTCAGAGAGCTGCCGCAGCAGCTGAGCTCTGTCTGAAAGTGCATAATTGCAGCATTGACTGTTTGGCATTTATTACACTAAAAAACTGCTCTAGGTCAAGCTGAACTTTCAAAACCACATTTTTATCCCAAGTCAGTAGTGGTTCGCTCAACAAGGATAATCGATTCACACGAACTGAGTGTATCCCTTCTTGAGTCTGCAAACTTGAAAAACCAACACATTACGGCTCTAAATTGACATTTTTAATGTTTTTAAAGCTTCGCATAATTTTTTAAGTCGAAAATCATTCAAAAACTTATCCTCAGAGCTCTTCTCTAGAAAAAATATTTTATTTAGCACGCTCGAAAAATACTATATTTTGCATTTATGCTCATCAAAAAAATTTAACTTTCTTTCTCTTCACCTCCACTTTATCCTTTGCTACCTTACTGCATTACTCACCAGAGCAAAATCCGATTTTCTACGAATTAAAAGATCTTTTAACTCGATTAAAAGGTCACCGGGGAGAAAACGTCCGCAAGAAAAAAAAATCGAAACTGTGTGCCCCGGTATGAATAGCATTCCTTTTCCCCGGCAGAACGAAAGGAGAGAGCTGAGGAGAGTGGGGTTAGCTGGTCTGAGTTGAATAAAAAAATTCCTCATTAAAGAAACTATTTTCCTGGTTTTTACAGCCAATGACGTGTAAAGATATTGTACTAATCTGTCCCGATTGTTGTCCTAAATATTCTGCTCATAGCTATAGCTTGTAAAACGAAGAAATGCCAATAGCCGAACAAAAACGTTTCTTTCATTTAAAGCTGCTCTTGTGTAGCCGAAGCGGAACAGTTGAAAGAATTTAATGCGTCTTTTGAAGAAGCTGTGCCTTGCTGACTCTCATTCTCAGCCATTGAGCGTCATCATCGCCATCACAATCACGCAGATATAGAAGGAGTCAACAGGTAAAAGAGCTGGTTGCTGAATACATGAATCAGGAATAAGTGGGACAGCAACGGATACTTTTTCTCGAGAAGGAAAAAAGGGAGCCGAGCAGTTAGGTTTACTAGCCACAGAAGATATTACAAGGCGAAGAAGGAGAAGGAAGAAAAAAATGACCAACTGAATCAGGATTCTTTTGCAGAGCCTTTATATCATATTATTTTTTTCTTTTAAAGCTATCGCATCCTATTAGAGCTTCAGATATGAACATAACTTATGGGATGATGAAGGAGCTTGGTAATCTGAAAGGAATTTGGTCGCTCCTACTAAAACCTGCCATCTTACACTAGTACCACATTACATCCTAAAATGCTGATGAGGATGAGACCCGCGATACTTTTACTATGAAAATGAGGAGCACAGTGCTGAGTGCACAGGTATAAAAAAGGTAGCGAGATGAGAAGGAGCAGGAAAAACACATTACGAGAGGAGGACTACGAAAAAAAAACGTAGAGCCTGAGCCTGGCTCAATCTTAATATGGGAAACGAAACGTCATGTGTATGCCGTGAACAAAGCTGTTTTGTAAGTGTCCCGTAAGGAGTAAGGAACCTGCTAGGAGTAGAATCATGATGAGAATGAAATTTTTATATTTTTTATGGGTATGGCCACGGCTGCGACTCCTTCTACTGCTTACCTTCATCGGATGGAATGTGAAAAAAAAAATAGTTTCTGTATTGTTAAGCAGAAAAAAAATAAGCAGCAGTGTCAGGGTGAAGTATGAAAAAGGGAAAATAGGTGCTTGGAGAAGTGAAGAGCATTTTTTTTTAAGATGGCCCTTACCCTAAACCCTATAAAAAAGATGCAAAGGGAATAAATGTATGGTAATTGTGTGTTACGAGTAAAATGATAAATTGCCGGCTAAACATGGCACATTATTATTAGGGATTTGACGACTGATTAAATTAGCTGTTGTGTAGGGTATAAGTACGGAAATATGTCATGCTCATGAAGTGAAAAGAAGGAGCAACAGTCAAGAGGAGAAAAATTATGGACATATTTTGACATGAATTATTTCAAAGTTCATAGGCTCTCTGCTATTGTATTCAGCTTTAGAGAAAAACGGTTGATAAGGTCAGGTGGCGATGGCAGTGATAAGTTCCTCTGCATTTTCCCTTGAGGTACTTTTATTTTTAAAAAAATGGAAAGTAAGGCTTAAAAATCGGAAGCATTTTTAAAGCGCATTTTTTTTAAATGTGTAAGCGCCTTACGTGAACTTTGAAGGATTGGCTACGGCTTCACCTAGATGACCATAACCTTTGAAGAGAAGCGAATATTTGAATGCAGAGCGGAGGAGCAATTAAATGTCTTTGAGGAAGAAATGGATCAAGTTGAATCGTTTCTCGAGGAGCCAATCGTCAGCAGCGGACAAGAAGAGAGGATGAGTCTGCCGATTCCTCTTTTTTCGCAACTGCGTGGTGGATCTAGCCCAATTATGAATTCAGTGCATGGTCACTAGTCCCGTACGGCCTCGGATGAATGTCCTGAAACGATCTATTGAAATTAAACGGTGATAGTCTCATCACCAGTCTCGAAATTCAATTTGCTGCTTCCTTGCCGTTTTGCATTTCAAATTAGTTCTCAGCCAGTGAACCACTCTTTCTCGATTTTTCTCAGGCAGATAATATTTTTATTTCTTCTTCTTGCCCACTCACTCAAATTACAAGGGACTCTCAAGAGGAGGAAGAAAAACAGGGAGAAACAGGAGAGATGGGCTACTACCTATACACGGGAAAAATAAATTTGAATGCGGATAATACGTTATTATCACTTCTGCATTGTTTACCAATGACGAAATGTGCTAATCCGGTGAAACGTGTTGCGGATCCTACCATCATCATCCTACAAGACACTTCTTCTCGGCGATCCTCTAAAAAAATTGATTTATAAGAAAAAGGTACATGAACAGCGGAGTATTCAAATGGCAATGGCATAATCACTTTTTTCTGTCAGTTGGACAGCCAATTTTTTTTTCAGGATGCTCTCCGTATTCTACTCTTTCATGCCGGTGGTAATAAAAACGAAATCTGCGAGTAAATTCAAACTGTACTCGTTACAAAAAAGATATCCTGTTCCGTACTTCATTTTCTGCCCATTTCAGTAAAAATAGAAAACAATTTTTTTGTATAAATGGCTAGCATAAAAATACCAGCATCTTTCTGTATCCCATCAGTTTCCTCATATTGCAGTTTTTAATAGGTTCCCTTATTTTTCAGGGAAAATCTTTTTACCTTCTCTGCAAATATACTATCTCGGCCAAAAAAAGACTCACTGAAAAAAATGTATTTTCCCTTAAAATTTACTACCACTTTTACACCTGCAGCTTTTTCCATCCCCATCCACAGTGTTAATACAAATGGTGGGATAGGAGTGCAGAAAAAATGAGAAGAACCTGATTTTTGAGATATGAGAAACTGTTAAATTTACTCCTCCAATTCATTTTCATGTAAGCTATGCGTGCACTGCGTTTTTCTTTCAGAGCTAGGCATCCCATGCAAAAGCCCATTTTCTCGCTGAATAAAAGTTGGTAGGAAATAAAGATGAAAGAGTTGAAAGGAAAAAAAAGGGTTCGAATGAAATGAGTGGAGTAGAAAGGGCTGGTTTTCGCTCTAAGACATTGCCACGAATAAAGCGGACTCAGGCAAGAACACTTCAAATAAATACCCACACCTTACACACATATTTACTCTTGTATATTTCTCCAACCCCTTCCCAAAACGAGAAGCTGCACAGGTGTACTCACCATCATCACAGGTAACAACATCCATGCATAGTCACGCTGCGCTCACTCTATTCACATAAGCAACAGGTAACTGGTTGCGTTTTTCTCATGGCGATGATCCGAACATGAGTAAAAAAGGGTTGCTACGATTGTATGAAGAAAAACGTCTACAATGTCTTAGCATTGTTGGAAAATTCTCTTGCTTGGAGGCATCATCATCCCCTACACATGAAGAAAATATATATATATATTTCTGTGTGTAATATTCCCTATGCA
>JAHZND010003233.1:0-21722 GCA_027744115.1 Acrocyrtus sp. NNG-2020 | reverse complement strand
CATCAGCCAAAATCATTCTACTCGAGATTTTATTGCGATATAACAAAATATTTTCAAGGGAGCAAAGTACATTTTTGCTCCCCTTTTGGTAGAATTTATAAGCCCGCTGCTTTATGGAATCCAAGATTTTACTCTCTTGTCCACTTGTCGTGTCGCAAGCAGCATTTTGGGACAAAGGCAGAATGTTTTTCTGCACTTGATTATTAATTACTAATCAAGTGCAGAAAAAAATTCTGTTTTTGCCCCAAACTGCTGCTTGCGACAATTCGTTGCCATTATATTACTATTATTATTAATTAATTACGACCAGAGCATATAAGTGAAGTGAACCTTTGGATATATCCTATACACTCAATCAAATAAGCAAAGGAAGTCCTTAAAATGGACTACTTAAAAGATTTTAAATAAATCGTTAGATTTATCATACAGATTTGGAATAAGATGCCATAAATGTGACATCTGTAAGAGTAAGAAGACATCCTCACTTAAAGTGTATTGGAATATTAAGACAAGGAAAAAGAAATCAGTCGCTTCCAGGCGCTTTCGCCAAAAACCAGCTTAAGAAAAACCTCTCAATTTATTTTAACAAACATCGAATTAGCTCATAAGCTGGTAAAGTGCTCACTTTGATTTCGAATTTTCGAAGAACGAAAGAAAAAATACTGCGAACGAAAACGCTGCAAAAGTTAATTCTACTGGCGTTTACATTTCGGCATGGCGAAATAATTTTCGAGAGAGCAAAGTACATTTTTGCTCCCTTTTTATGGGTAACTTTTCTGCACTTGATTACGAGCAACCGTATATCAGTGAACAAACTATTGATTCGTTTGGGATACAGTCGTTTTTCGGTCTATAGGTACCTACCGATTTTCAATTTTTAACTGCTACACAGACAGATGCTAGCCAAAATTGTTTCCCAAATGTCAGAGGAAACAAGATAACTAGAATTTGCCAAGGGGGCAAGACATTTAATGTAAGACTAAAACTCCAATCCATGTCCACACCCACAATTACCGTCGACGAGAAAATGTTCTAGATTGGAATTGGATAGAAGGATTGCAGAAGAGTTGTGTACTGCTCTAATATAAAAGTGGGCTTGACAATAGACAAAATTGTCAGGAAACAACTTCAGTGGCATATTTCGATGGCGATGAAATCCTTCTTACTTGTCCAAAAGCTGTTCATAATTGATTGGAGTAAAAGATTAAGTAGAATAATCTTTTAATTCTTATAGCTTTATCAGTCTATCAGTTTTATATTCGTAGAAAGGAGCCAGTGATTATGAGAGTCATAAAATGGCCCCAGATAACAAGGGTTTCATCTGGAGAAGTTGGCTCTTAGCAATCAAGACGACAGCAACCAGCTACCTGGTTGCCAGGTGATGGGAACAAATTACAAAGCAAGCAACCTTAGCACTACCTCATTTCATCCATCACTTTGCCGTTGCTTTGTAAAAAGGTATTTTGAGTATTGCTCTTCAATTTTAAAATTGAGATGTATAATTAATTACAATAATAGGTTGCCAGGAGTAGTGGCTTCGGATGATGGAACATTCTATAAGTTCAAGTTCCTTGATAAATTTGGGAACAATGGAGTCGACTGCTTGGCTACCAATGAGGTTTCTCACTGAGCAAATGAAAGGACTTTCAAAATAGGAAAAAATACCTTGGACTGGATAACAAATTGGATAACAGATCCAAACATCAAAACAGTCATCATTCCTTTTGCTTGCTCTTGAGATGTTGTTTAATATTCAGTGCAAGATTAAAAAACCTACACCAATGATTCGAAATTCGCAAATGCAATTGGTGTAATAATGGTGACTACAAATGTTTCAATAAAATAATTTTAAAGGACAATGACTACCATACCTTGGGTAACCACTTAATGTTCTACGTAATTAGAGACTCTTCTGTCAGAAAAAGGAACCTCTCATATCTATCAGCTGCCTATCTATTAAGCCCTTCCCCTAAAATGTGTTTGCAATTCTTAACTGTAATTAACTTAATTTCCTCTACTTGGCTTAAATACGAGCTGCAATATCTTTAGAAACCTTAAGCAAGTGTGGCATTAATGGAAGTGTTTACATAAAATACTATATTAGCTCTAAAATGCTATCAAATTTAAAAAAACTATTACATCCCACGTGAAAGAAAACGTCTTTATGTCGTATTTACTTTTTACTGATGAGTCCTTGCTATAACTACGTAACTGCTACTACTACGGCTTCAAATAGTTAGCTTCTTGGTGAAACTCGCAATTTATGTGTGCTCCTTCAAAGGGGAGTGGAAGGACTAGAAACCAAAGTGTTAAAATATATTTAAATAGATTGCTTCTAAAAATAAGAAAATTGTTGCAAATTATTTTACTTT
Source organism: Acrocyrtus sp. NNG-2020 (assembly GCA_027744115.1). Classification (NCBI taxonomy): domain Eukaryota; kingdom Metazoa; phylum Arthropoda; class Collembola; order Entomobryomorpha; family Entomobryidae; genus Acrocyrtus; species Acrocyrtus sp. NNG-2020. The sequence continues at coordinate 19,350 of JAHZND010003233.1, read as the reverse complement.
CTGTTGTCAGAAAAATGTTTTTACGCTTACTTCTTACAAATTTCTTTTCCATCCAGGAAGCTAATAATTTCAGCACTGCTCTGTCCCATCTTATCTTGACCTGCCATGCCTTTCGGAAATCCTTGGGCCGTGGCAGAGTGGCCTGTTGTTCCAATTCCCATTGCGACGTGGACATATTTAGATTATTTTTAATGAGCGGTGCTTCCAGATAGCTGAATAGAGGATGAAGAATGACAGGACAAGAAATCTCCTGAAATGGAATACAAAAAAACTGCGGCTAATTAATTTTTAATTTAACAAATTAATGGTTAGTGACGTGACTTGAGAAGGAAAGAAAATAGATTTAATAATAAACGATATTAATGAATGAGAAATCTTGTCCATATTTTCCTTACAATTTTGTGAAGCGAGAGGGACTTACCCCAAGTGTAGTATTTCTAAGCGAGCAGTGAACTGGGTTACTTCCAAACTATTTCCTGACCTTGACCTGGAGAGTGTGAAAGCGCTCCCTTGTTTTGCAACTATCTGCAAGGAAAAAACCGTGTCAGGTTACTTTAGATTTTAGCTAGTCCGTCATGAAGAGCAGAATTAATTTTTGCACTGAACTATTTTATTTTATTTTATGCACAAAAAACGTAGAAATAAAATAGTCTTTTAATATAAAGCATTTAATTTTACTAAAACGTACCGGAAATTAGAATTATGCTCTTGTCTTCTATCAGCTCTTCAAGCTCAAAGTGGAGATAAGTATACGATAAATTATTAAATGGTTGCCACTTTACTTATTGCTACTTTGTAACTTTCACAACGTTTCTTTTTCCTAGCTTGAATGATGTAACAATTCAAATAAATCGGTTTTATTTGTGGAAATACTCCAGTTCATATTTGAAATCACTTGTTTTTTTTTTAAAAAAACTGAAAATGACTAAAAAATCGATTGAAATTCAAAATGAAGGAGCCTGAATTTTAGTTTAGTGAGTTTGCTTCTATGCTCTTCACTCTCCACCTCACAAATGAGCTCTAAGGTAAAGAAAAATGAGAAAAGACGCCACTTTCCTCTCTCATCGTCAGTTTTTTCTCATTTTGTGTAGAGAGCATTCGCAGCTTACGTGGAACTTCCACCGTGGAATATATTCACCATTAGTTTGCCTTTGTCAGCTGCTACCAACAAGACGTGGCATTTTGCAAGGGGACGAAAATTGAAAGGGAGGAGGGGTCCAGCGAGCTTAAGCTCGAATGGTATTTTCCACAATATGTTAAATGGGTTTCTTCATGCTCCCAGATAAAAAGAGGAAAAGAAAAAGTAGTATGCGCTCCGTTCGCCATTTTCTTTGTACCAAAAATGTATAACCTGAGTATAGATACGTTACCGTGCACAATTTGTTAACGAATTTCTTATGAAAAATTGCCGAGAGGAAAGAGAAGTCTTGCTAGAATAATGTACCTAGGTTAGATGGATATGCTCATGAGAATGGAAGTTGTGCTGTGCTCTTGCTTGGTATACATTTTAATGTGTTGATGACTACGATATGATAATATTATTGGCGCCGATGGAATGGAGCAGCAATGATTTTTTAAAGAAGGCAATAAAGACATGATTTTTTCGCAATTATTATTAGCCTGTACTTTTCCATCCTGTCATTTTCGGCTGCGAGAAAAATCTGCCGGTGGAATGGAGCAGCAATGATTTTTTAAAGAAGGCAATAAAGACATGATTTTTTCGCAATTATTATTAGCCTGTACTTTTCCATCCTGTCATTTTCGGCTGCGAGAAAAATCTGAATGTTTGCAATTCCATGGGTTTCGCTAAAATAAAAAAGTTGTATATTATTTTGGATTTTCTGCATAGCATGTTACGTGACAAACAGTCAAGCCAAAAGCAAATATGAAGAGTTTCGCGATGATGTAATGGTCTTCCATGGGTTTCGCTAAAATAAAAAAGTTGTATATTATTTTGGATTTTCTGCATAGCATGTTACGTGACAAACAGTCAAGCCAAAAGCAAATATGAAGAGTTTCGCCATGATGTAATGGTCCTAGTTGCTTATGCTGAATTGTTTTGCCTGGAATACGGTAATACACTTTACGCTCGTTTCGTTTTATGAAGTTAATGGCTTTGGGTCTTGGGGATATTATGGATACTGAGTTGCATGGCTAGGATGGAGCCATGCAACTCAGTTTCTTCTTTTAAAATTGAGGACGCTTTAAACGAAACATAATAAAAATAATAAGATATGCTTATATTCATCAAAAAATAAATATTTGGGACTGTATAGTAAAAGTAATGCTGAGCCTAAAATGAAATGTGCTAAAGAAAGGTAAACTGAGTTGCGTGCAACTAACTGCCATCATGACAATGGTGAGCGTGAGGTAAGAAGGTGGCTTTGTTTATGTAAACAAAAATTGGCTTCATTGAAACTTTAAGTACAAAAACAGTAGTTTAAAGCCTAATTGTAATTAGCAGTTGCCAGTATTCCAAGAGCTTTCCAGAAAATATTGCCTCATCATTGTCGGTTCTATGCATATGTCTGGGACGCCATTTCAGTTACATGGCTCAGGTTGAAATGTATGATATCGCTACGAAATGAGCCGAGCGATATCTGCTCTACTCTCGCAGCGAATTCGAACTTCGATATCCTGCGATTTGCCTGTTGGGATGGCTCAGGTTGAAATGTAATCAGTTTTATTATGAAAATTTCCAATGGTTGCGTTTCAAATTCTCTTCGCTTATATCATCTTAGTCACAAGTTACTCCACACATAGTACATTCCAGTCTTCTCAGATTCTGAACTTTCAAGAATTGCTCTTTCTAACTAGGCGCTGCTCCTTTACATATTTCCAGGTTATCAAGAAAAGTGGATTTCAAAGCGGCCATGAAACTCTCTGGGAAAAGCTTAGCAAAAATTTGCTACATCAACTGCATCAGCATCAGTCCCTTTCAATTAAAGCGATAGACGAAAACCTGGCCATTTGGAACAGTAAGAATTCGATTAGTTCATTCCGTCGAAAGTTGGCGCCTTGCACAATTCATCTTACTCATAGCAGCCTACCCGCAAAGAAAGTGCTTATGTCAACTGATAACGATTACAATGAAATTGAACCGATTCCGGCGGACTACTTTTGGATACTTAGTCCCGGTATTGGATCTGGCTATTCTCTGCACAGAAAAGGAATCTTGGCACAGGCGAGAATTTCCGGTACTGTCATAATGGAAATAGTTGACTACAGGAGGGTCTACTTGATATGCATTCACTGCTTTTTGAACGATGTGGCTTCAAAAATTTCCATCCGGAAAGATTTCCAAAATTTCATGGAACTGTCCAGAAGTTGGAAGAGAATTAATCAGAATTTGCTAGAGTCACACGTTTATCTTGACATTCCTGATGTTACCTCCATTACAAAATTATTTTACATAGAAAGAAACCGACCGCCAGAGCCTTGCAGACTTTACAAGGGAGTGAATACGCCGGACATAATGGCCAAGCTGTGCGTCCTTTATTGGCTCAGCCAGAAGCAAAATTTTACGCTGACGGTGGACCGCAAATTGAAGCCTAGCACGGTGGGATACCTAGTTTCCCTATTTCTGGAACGTAGAAAGCTGCAGCAAGCTATCAAGTATAGATTGAGATGGTTGATTGGAAGAAGTGAGCACTGGCGCTATTCATTCATGACGGTGCACCGTGACGGGAGAGCCTTCCAGAAGGAGGAACGTGCCCAAGGATTAATTAAACCAGTGGACTGGCCCGTGTGGGTGCTGCTGCTCATTGTCGGATTTTCAGTGGCTGCTATCTCTTCCCTAAGTCTAACTATTAAAGTGACCGGAAAACTGGTAATGAATATTATGAAGCGGTGGGTAGACATGCACTCCCTGGCAATTGACCAGGCAACCAGCAGCTTCTCAGCTCGAAGAAATGTGGTGCTGTTTGGGAGCTGGATCCTGCTTGTTATCGTCCTTTCCCAGGTATACCGTGCCATGATATTTTCAATGTTAACATTCCAAGCCGAGCCGCCAGTTCCGACGACAATTAGGTCTCTTGTGGACACTGACATGTCAATTTACGTTCATGAGTGGTGTGCTATCGCAAACGAGAAGGTGTCCAAAGAGGCGGATCGAATTTCCTGTCTTAAGCGCCACAAAATACCAGAACTTAAAAGTATTTGCAATTCTCATAAATCTTTAAATGAGTTTGCAAACAGATTGCAGAATATGACAAAGTGGCTTTGGGAGCCCAGCAAAAAACTTTGCTTACATTATGCTCCTCAAGTGGAAAATTATTAGAAGAACATCCAACGTTGACAATGTTGTTGGGGACATTCTTCCCGACAAATTTGTTCTAATTTTGCAGGATCATGAGTCTATCACAGTTTCAGCTGGGTTGGGGCTTTTTCCCAATATTTGGATGTCACGGGTATTTCCATTGCCGATTTTTCGAATGGATTTGTATCTCGTTGCGCGCAATAACTTCCTCGCACCGATGCTTGATACAGGACTAATGCTTATTCAGGAGTCTGGTCTAGGACAAAGATTGGATAATTTTGTTCAAGAGTTGGGAGCAGCCAAGCGGGCACATATTGCATATGCAAAGCTGGGCAAGAATAATGGAACGCTAACGCCTGAGGAGGGACTTTACACCAAGGCCAAAAGAAGATTTATGTACTGTTCGGATCGCTGTTCTGAAGAGATGGAGAAGGTGAAGGCGGAATTCTCTAGCGTTCCCAAGGAAATAATTTTTGGCATTGCCCTTTATTCGTTGGTCGTTGCCATTCTGGCAGTAGTAGCGTTCTTCTTGGAACTGTGCTTTTGGAATAGGGCAAAAATATTAGGAGATGGAAGTGAAAATGCGATTCGTTTTGACAAATTGATCAGTTACTTTTGGGCTAAAATAATTAAAAGACTTTTCTTATTGTTCAGGAAAAACAAGTTGAGCAGTCTTTCCCGTCGTGTTAAGCTAAAATTATTCTGCTATAAGTTTACAAGGGCGGCAGTCGTAAGTAAGGTACCTACCAATTAGTCTCAAAATCTTAAAATAAAGAAATGCATAGGTAAGCCTGCAGCTTGGATTATGGGGCAAATAGAGACGTACACTTTCAGTTTTTAGACAGCTTGTTGTAGGTAACTAAAAATTGGTAGTCATTTTAACATACCTAGGTGCCAACACCACCTTAATGGATTTAGTCTAAATAAAGCTAGCACTTGTGCGCCTCTCCAGTTTAGCATGAGCTAAGTATGACAATACAAAATAAAATTTATTGTACTTAACTTAAAACACAATAGAAAATGATTGTGGAACAAAATAACGAACGGTTACTATACTAATTTAATGTACATCAACATCAACCAAAAATAAAAAATTAAGACCCTTGTTTTGAAGGGAAATTGAGCCTTACACTACTCCATACCATAGACGTTGGTTTTTTTTGCAAACAAATCAGGAGATATGTCAGTGTTATATACCAAGCTAGTATAGAACACCGTTCATAATTGACTGCAAAATGTTATTAAAATATGCCATCTGGGAATCCCGTTTTAGCGGAAACAGTGGCCCGAACTTTACTCCGTCTGGACGAATACACCTCAGCATTCGCAGCTGCTGACTCTTCCTACTCACTCCTCTCAAGCTCACCATTTTCCGCTGTTGATATATCAGCTTTTGGTCTTTTTTGTGACATCCTGCAACAAGCTGTACGAGGAACCACTCCAGGCTAAGGACCCACAGTATCGTTAAGCCAAGTAAGGAGAGCAGCTCAGCAGATAGTTCCGGAACAAACTTGATCATAGCCACTGCCATTAATATTAGCTGTAGTCCAAGTAGCCCCAGTGAGTTGGCAATCAAGTTGTTGAGACCATTCTGACACAGCGAAACTGAAAGTGCAACTCGCGAATGCCACCAATAGAACCTGTGCAGGACTCTCATTCTCCCCAGACATTCCAAGCAATTATCTCGAATTTCCAGCCAGTAAAATATCACCGAAAACATGACGCAAACTGACCTTGTACAGAACGCAATTGTAGAAGCAGTCACCGCATAGTCGTAGGACAGAAAGTATTCCACTAAAAAGTTTGCACGGCACCGACAATGAGTCCTTACATATCGAGGAGTCGCTTAGCCACAGTTGGAACGGGTACCAAAGGTCCACCTTTTGTGTTATCGCCAACACTGGGTAGACGCCTGGTAGGATGTACAGAATTGATGTAAACAGAATCGAAAATAGAAAGGCCAGTCGTTTCCAGAATTTGCTGCTGGCTGTTTCATCTCTGCGACGATTTTCTGTCAGGTTTTATATAAAACGAGAAAAATGAGCATGTAAAACGCTGGGGATATGTCTTATTCACTACTTAATAAATAAATGCTCACCAATTCGGCCCAGAGTCATCTTCAAGTTTAGAAGTCCAGCACAGATACATCCAGCGTTTTCCATTGACAGAAAGAGTGCGAGAGAACTGTAAATGCACCATAAAATGTAAATGATTGCAAGCAGCTTCTGAACAAACGTAAACTTCGATGGGTACAATAATAGTAGCGGTGAAGCAATTGACAGGAGTAAGCATGAAGCGTATAGAACAATTCTGAATCTCCGATAGCGACGGCTCCTTCCTCCATCTGTAATGAAGACTTTTGCTGAGTGGTCCCATTCGAAGACGAATGGACATGAGGATGGCCACCGCAAAGTGAACAGTTTGTCAATAGCGCCTTCGAAATAAATCATTTTTGCTTGGAAAATGTTGAGCTCTTGGAACAAAATTCAAAGTTGACGCGAAAACTTTAAATTTGATGATAAGACGATTAATTTGGAGAAGACAGCGGAAGGATACTACACCTTGGAAGGAATATTGTAACTCCTAAAAACATGGGCTTAGTTTAGAGGAGAGTTAAGAGAGGTGAAGACATTTAAATAATTTAAGTTGTTTTCGTTCTACTTAAGTTTTAGCGATATACGCTCAACCAACCTAGAGTAGTTGCTTAGCTCTTAGAACAAAATTCAAAGTTGACGCGAAAACTTTAAATTTGATGATAAGACGATTAATTTGGAGAAGACAGCGGAAGGATACTACACCTTGGACGGAATTCTGTAACTCCTGAAAACATGGGCCTAGTTTAGAGGAGAGTTTAGAGAGGTGAAGACATGTAAATAATTTAAGTTGTTTTCGTTCTACTTAAGTTTTAGCGATATACGCTCAACCAACCTAGAGTAGTTGCTAAATGGGCAAAAAACTATAAATAGGATAAAGTTTTTGGCTGTCGGTACATATTTCATTAGGTTTAGGTATAATAAGTAAAATTTCAATACGACGTATATACAGAATTCTGTAAGGAATATCCCAGCAAAGTTAAAGTGAGTTTCGAGACGGTAAAAATCCCTTTTAATTTTTCAGTGAATTCTGTGCCTCCTGTATCCGTGTATCGTACAGTAAATAGGATTCTTCTTAATTTTATTTTCAACATCAACTTTTTAGCTGCAGTTAATTATGGATGTGAAAGTTAACTTCAGCAGGGTTTCTGGGTTTGCAAAAATTTAATATTTTTTGTAAGTGCGGCTTCCAAAAGGTAGGGATCTGCACATTTTGTTATGTTTTCCTGACATCGAGCAACATATTTCTACAATAACAGCCGCAGCAGCAACCGGAAGGCCCAGTAATAGTATGCTGAATACTACCGTGAAATCCTTTCTTTCTTCGGAGTAGTCCGGAGTAGTTGACTTCGGTTCTAAGGGAAAATCATTTTCCCCCGTTTTCCTCCACTTAAGGTGGTTCCTTATTTTCAATACTTCCTGTAATAGTGTGCTCCACATTTCATATATGCCCGACTCCTTAAATCTTGCAACTCTTAAAATCGTCTGGGATGACATTTGACTGTATTCAAAATTGAAGTACTGGCGAATGTACGCCTCGTTTTCAATGTTCACCTTGACATTAGCTGATTTCAAGGTAAACGCTATTCTCTGAGCGCGCTCAGAACTTAACAAAACAGCCAGTTTCTTATGGCTGCGGGCGCATCTTATTAAACTACCACTTAGCAGATTCAGTTCTGCTTCCTTATAAAACTCTGCCAATCTATTTTCAAGTTCGGAGCCCCAGCCACTTTTCCACTTGAAAAGACAGTTTTTATTCATGCTCTTCCCGAACTCTCGAATTTTGTAGTCTCCTAACATTCTCATTTTCTGGGAAACTTTGGCGTACAACTTCCGAATTTTCTTGGAGATTGAAATTCCAATCTCTCTCGGGTCATAGCCTCTACGATCTATTTCAGGTCGTGATGAGATTCCGGAGTATCGGTAGCGGAGAATGTCACTTGGCACGCAGCTATCGTTCGGCAAACTCAGTTTGCGGAATAGCACTACTTCAATATTAGAGCTACTGCCGTATAGTCTCCACCCCGTCTTCCAGTAGCTGCTCTAGTGTCTCGTAGAGAAGATGCTTAGCCGGAAATAGCATATTTTGAATGTTGTTGTTTCTATAGCCACTGTTCAGTACTACTGCCATCAGCAGTAGTATTGCAATCATGACGCGAATTGGAGTGACTCTGTCTCCGTCGGTAAATGGGTTTCCTTGCTCAATGAAAGCTTTTAGCAGCGGAAGCAAATACTGAAATTCCCTTTTTTGGAGCAGTCTGCAACACACTCGCCAAACTCCCGTGAAGGTCAGCAGGGTCCCTCCAAGCGACAGCCACACCCACCAGTCGTACACAGTAATAAACTGATCATATGGCATTGGATCGCGTCCTCTGTATCCACAAACGACAAACTGAATGCGATTTATGTCGTCTGACAATTGAAAAGGAAAGCCATAATTAATACCCGTATTTAGCCCAAACCAAAATTTTGAAGCGGACAGGTCAACGCTCCCAGAAAATTTGTAAGTGCTAGTAGGCCCATTATTAACCCCAGCCCTACATAATTTTGCATCCACTAACGGCCTTGCTGTGATAACGTAGCTGTAATTTTTCATTAATATCTGCCACACGTGAACCACCACGTGTAAAAGTAAGTCTGCCCTCTTGTGATAACGTAGCTGTAATTTTTCATTAATATCTGCCACACGTGAACCACCACGTGTAAAAGTAAGTCCTTGCTCTCCTTGAAACTCAGAAACATTTCCGTCACGGGACGATACGTTTTCGCTGTAGTTAAGTAGTTCCAACAATTACTAAAATGTTCAGCTGCCCTATCAGTGTCGATCATTTCAATCCGAATTGGCCAAAGCAGGGAATCTGAGTTGCTGCATTTACCTACTGTGGAATGCTCAGGAGCAAGCAATAACAAACTTTTAGGAGATTGGGATGTAGGGTGATTCCGGAGGGATGCACTTAAGCACACAACTCTACCTATTTCCATACTACCCCAATTCATTTCGATGAGGGTGAGCCGGAGAGTGGCCAGCAAAAACTCGGAATTTTGGGCATGAAAAAAGGCATTGTTGTCCCCATGTGTAGTATGCAAGAACATGTTTTTCATCGAGATAAGTACATCAGCGTGCTGAAAATCGGTACGGTTGAGAAGGCGTTCCCATTGCGGTTCCGGCACTAAAAAATAGTGGAGGATTGGCCGGTCGCTTGGAAGATGCCCGTTCCGAGTTTTCATTTCCTTTGATGGGTGATACCAAAGTGTATGGTAGATAATATGCCTATGAGACAGCTCGTAAAAATACTCATTTCTTAGATATTCTCCAAAACGGTTTAAATCACTTTTGGTGAGTGAAGGAGAAAATAAGTTTAACGTGATTTCCCAAGCCCATGGCTTTGCTCTGGTTGAAAGTCGGACAATATCTATTTTAGCGCAACGGCGTGGATACAATTTGTCTGAGCGCCCGCCAGTGCTGTTATGTATTAAGCAGAGAGAAATGAGCTGCTCCGCATTTTTTCCATGGCTATAATGCTGAAAATCGGTACGGTTGAGAAGGCGTTTCCATTGCGGTTCCGGCACTAGAAAATAGTGGAGGATTGGCCGGTCGCTTGGAAGATGCCCGTTCCGAGTTTCCGTTTTCTTTGATGGGTGATACCAAAGTGTATGGTAGATAATGTGCCTATGAGACAGCCCGTAAAAATACTCATTTCTTAGAAATTCTCCAGCACGGTTTAAATCACTTTTGGTGAGTGAAGGAGGAAATAAGTTTAACGTGATTTCCCAAGCCCATGGCTTTGCTCTGGTTGAAAGTCGGACAATATCTATTTTAACGCAACGGCGGGGATACATTTTGTCTGAGCGCCCGCCAGTGCTGTTATGTATTAAGCAGAGAGAAATGAGCTGCTCCGCATTTTTTCCGTGGCTAAAAAGTCCCCAGAAGAATTCCCCGCTATCATCTTCTACTGTAAGCGTGTCATAAACTACTGCTGGGATTGGCCTCCGAATTATCCAAGGCCTTTCTACTCTGATGAGTGGAGCTCCAAGAAAATTTGTTAGAATTAAGAGAGCCCCTTCGTCCATTACAAGTTCTTCCATTTTAATATGTACAGGTGAAGATACGGAATTCCCAGATGGAAAACAACTTGTCCGAAAACTCTGCCAAACCCGGATGGTTAGAAGGAGTGTACACTTCCAACGAAGGGCTTGAGTCGCCCCGTGTCACCGCGATGTGTAGTAAGGCTGAGCAGGGGAATCGCAAAAATTTTAGCAAAATAGTAGAAATCGTCATGCGGCAATGTAGCTCCATCATAAAAATAATTTTGCTGTGCTTATTATGTACCATTAAGCTTTTCGAAAGTAAAATGGAATTTTCTGTCGCGGCAAGAACGGCTCACCTTCTCCAGTGCGTAAGAGGGAATTCGAGGCCATCTCGAAAATTAGTGTTTTCGCAACTTTGAGACAATCATAAGCTGACATGTTATTAAAAACTGAATATATTTTTCTATGCTCTTACCGCCAATCCTCCATGTCCTTCAGCAAGTTGCATAAACCATAATTTTTTTTCGTTTTGTAATTTATGTGAAGAGAGAATGTAAGGAAGGTACCAATCTGTCCACCTGTCAGTCTTAGGCGTCTCTTAATATCTTAAGTCTTCTCACTCGATTCTACAAACTGTTTGTGCTATGCTAATATTTTCTAGCCCTACACGAGTCTGAGTCTTTTAAAGTAAGAGAAGTGTGTAAATAACATGAAGGATATATATATAAATTCTTTGGGGCGAATTGAAAACACTACAAATTAAATTTATATTTTGATTGTATGCCATTTCAATTTCTTGTGAACTGAAAAATTTCCATTATAAATACAGCTTTCCAAACTGAACTGATATTAAATTGTAATTATGTTCTATTTACTTCTAATAATATTTAATATTTTTTATAGGGATCAGGAAAATAAAATAGGTTATTAACATTAACAACCACGCAATACAATACAATTTTGATTGATTAAATATTAAACCCTTCCACTTCTTTCGTATTGGAGAGCTTTTAATAAAAATTTTGAGTCGGGTTGGGTAGTCATTTTGAGATAATAAAAATAGGCGAGATAATTAAGTACAGTAAAGGGCACATAGGTAGTTAGTAATAAAACACAATTTATTATACTTAAATACTAAGTAAAACAAAATAATAATGAACATTTACTAAACAAGTTTAATTAATTTAAGTCGATAAATTCTGAGATAATGCTGACAACGTTGCAATTTCAAATTTCAAATCCTCGTAGAAGTAGCGGCGGCTGGGAGCTTCCGCAAGTCCATATTTTACCGAACTCTCCTGGAATTATGTACAATTATGTATAGAGAAAGCTGTACATTTTAAACTGCTCTTATACTTTACTGCCTAAGTATGGAGCTTGCCATAAATTTACTATTATAAAACAACTAAAATTTGACTTACTTTGTAGTCAAACAAACTTACTTACTTTGTCGCTTGAGTACATGTAACTCAAGCGTGGTGATATTTTTCCATGTGATCATTTCGATTAGAGTTCCTTGCAAACTCTCGGGGACATTTGGAGCAGAGAAACGGTCGTTCCTTTATATGAGTGAGGATATGAGCAAAACAGTCCCTCCTATAAAAATATTTTCTGGGGCAGAAGCCGCACTCGAATCTGGGAACGCGCTCATGCACTTCTCGAACGTGACGGATGAGGTACTCCTTTTTAACAAATGTTTTAGTGCACATGTCACAGTTCTCGCTTTTTCCTCCGGAGTGTACAACCAGATGAAGATGTAGAGTCTTCTTTTCCGTGAAACTTTTTGGGCAGCGTGGGCAGTTGTAAAATGTTTCCACGGTGTGCTTTCGAACGTGCACTTTTAAGTTGTGCGGTGCTGTAAAGGATCTCGAGCATATCTTACAGCTATATGGTTTTTCAGCTGAATGAGTGATAAGATGTCTGGCGAGGTCACACTTATGTGCGAAAGCTTTCTTGCATTGGCCACAGGGATATGGCCTCACTCCATCGTGAACCGCTAGAATATGGACTCGAAGATTATTTCGTTGGGAGAACGCTTTCGAGCAAGTTCCACATTTAAATGGAGTCTCTCCCGTGTGCGTCCTCATATGCGAGGACAAATTACTCCTCCATCCGAACACCTTTTTGCAGATTTTGCACTTAAATTTTTGATTCCCAGCCATTTTTTTACAATTTCGAAAGTCACTTTACTTCAGATTTAGAAATTACATAAACAATTTTTTAAGACGCTCTAAACTATTTTTTTTAAAAAAAAATTACTCCACAAGTCTCTACATCCTTACAAATAAAAATCTCTTGACATTGTCCCTTGAAGTTTTAAATGTTACTGGTATCAGTATAAGACAAGAATAGAAGAAGGTATTATACTTCGGGTACTTAAATCTAGAAAAGAGAATGAAAAAGTGAAGTACTGTTGTTGTATCTGACAGTAGCATTCCAATTGTTCTTCACATTCCCCGTAAATTCTTTAAGAAAAGTATTTAAGAAAATAAGAAGGTGGTCCTTCTATTTAAGACAATAATGAACAACGGATTTGGAAAACAAATGACTACAGTTGAGTTCACTCATTGTCAGAAAAAAGGGGAAACTTACCAATTTGCCATTCCCTGCCTAAACAAAGTGAAGCCTTATTCTCTGTTGTTTTCGTTGAGACTGCGTTTTGCCAAGCTCAAATGAGCGTAATGTATCTTACACAGTCTCAACTTCATATACTTTAGGGGTAGGTTAAAAGGATGAAGGGTGAACGTGTCTCTTTTAGTGTCTCTTCTTCAATACAATAAAAATACGTTTTCTCGCAGACTCATCCGCTGGAGTGATGTCATTGCCAGTTGTTGTACCTAATTGGTAGGTAAACACGTTTAACCATGATGTAGCGAGAAAAAATGCTGGGTACTTATACTAAATATATATAGTATACTTATGCGAAGTTATGATACTGGAAAGTGATTCAGATATGTCCATAACAAACCTTCGTGAAGTTAGCCCCATTTTAGTGCTGGGCGATGCATTTTTAATGTAAGGAAAATTAATTATTAGAATTAAAGAAGGTAAACTTTACTTCCTTCTGCTATGTTTCAAAGCTAAAATTGAAATAGTTTTTTCTTACATACTATAAGACATGTAGCTACTTATTGACTAATATTTACAAAAATGAATTAGTAATTTTACAGTGTAATTTAATGCAATTAGTGAAATAGCGTATTTACACATTCAGAGAGAAAAATTTAATAAATTGTGCCGGGATTAGTTCAGCATGGCCAGCGCACTTACTGTGTAGTTGAGAATTGAGTCAGCGAAAGCTACTGCAGTGCCCTTTTTGATGGTGAAGAAGAGTCCCATGGTGACTGAAGCAACTTTCATCGCTCTCACCTGTCTCCGTTCCACAGGTCCGAGTCGCACTCCACCCCAAAAGCGGATGGTCTCCTCTGTGAGCACATTTGGCTGCGAGGCATAGCTCAGAAGAATGATGTCGAATAGAGTGAGAACTACATCCACCGTGAAAATAAACAGAACGAGATATATTTCAATTTTCCCCATGAGTTTCACAACAAAAAGGTTGAAGAGGATGCAGAGGAGCATGCAGCTCCCTTCGCCAAATGGGAAAACTAGTTTCGTGCAGGCATTTGTTGCTATAACAATGACGCAGATCTGATTTTGAAGGTGGTACCTATCCCTTAAAACCTCATTTGGATTTCTCAGTTTGCTCCGCTTCCGCGATCTACCAAATTCTGAAACTTTCATCAGATTCCTTTCGGGAGGAGAGTTGTCCACTGGCCGCTGCCGCTTCTTACTAGGCTTTGCCTGGTTGACTATCCAGAGAGTGGTATCGACGACCAATTTGTTGTAAATTCTCTCCAGCTTGCTAGTAGCCACTTGAATATCTAGTCGCCCATCTTCTTTGATCCTCGCATTTCATTCTCTGGCTTGCCTCCAAGTTGTACCTTGCCAGCGCGCTTTCTCGCATAGCTAGACATGTTACTTCTAGAAGTATAGCATAGGCACACATTGTCCCAAATGCACCCGCAGCAAACAGAATCAGCGAGGAGATCACGACTTTAAGGGGTCCACCTAGGAAGGTTCCAATTACACGGCTCACCGGATCGTAGTCCCTTATGACGGCCAAGGATGCAAAAGTAGTGGGCATGCCAACTCCGTACAAGATAGCTACTATGTAACCTACTATCTCTCCCAGATCCCGAACTCCGCTCAGTGTCGCTCTCCCTACAATAGCAATGCATCGGTACTTTAGCGCATTAAAAATAGGTACTTAAATAATGACATTTTTGCAGCGCTTTTTTCAGCTCACCAACAACTGTTGCGCCAAGTTTCTTGTCGACGTTATTGAGCACAAAGCAAAATGCTGATCGTTCCGTCTCAAACGTGTACCATACCAAAAGGACGATGATTTCAGAGATCAATCCTATTATGAATGCAATCAGTTTCTCCAGCTCAGCAAATGAAGACATTCCATTCCGAGAAAAGCCCTCCAGGATTTCCAAGAGATAGAAGGTCGTCAAGAACAGGAGCACAACAAAACCGGTCGCTCCAATATGCCAAACCAGCCGAGAACCTCCATTCTTGACAATTCTTCTCCAGTCAAGTTTAGGATATGGCATGAGCATCTCCAGCTGCTTGTCATAATGAATAGGTATGCCCGGAAAAGTTTCCAAAATGGGATACAAATTTCGACAAGCTCGCTGCAGCCCCATTCTCCTCGAAATACTTTGCAACTTCTCCGAACGAGTCTGTCTAGCATGCCTTCTCTAGAGGCGCTCTTCTTCTATCTGGTAACAGCATTTGAAATTGCACTCGAGCAATACCCGGAGAAAGGTTTTCCAATAGAGATGGTGCAACTAGTCTTAAATGAATACAAAAATGAGGTGGACTACTTTATCACTACTGTTTTAAATGCTAGTAGCTATTATTGCTAACTTGTAAAATAAATTGCTTTTCTCATTGCTGATTAGAACGACTGCATATCTTATCAGATTAATTTCTTTTCAAATTTGAAATGGGATAGAATGTAAATTGAGATAGAGAGGAAAGTTACATAAGGTAAGTTTAGCTGGCCATGACCATGATTGTTTCCAAAGGGAAAAAGGGAGTACGAAACCAAAGCGAAATTATTTTGTATAACTTTATATAATAAAATTTGGACGGTTTTCACTCAGGTTGAGCATTTATTTCGATATTAAAAGCAGACAAAGCAAATTTGAAATGTTGTGGTTATAGAAAGATGAAAAGTTACATGAAATGTCTGTATGAGGTTATCTAAAAAACTACGTTCCAAAATGGAAAGCTTACTCTTAGTTGAAGTAAACCTTAAACGATTACGTAACGAGCTAGTCGCTGCTCCACATATCTTCATTTTTTATCAACCAATTACGATAACATTGCGCTTGGTTTATCTAATAAAATTGCTTAATACCTTCTTAATGGAGTAAGCATAAACACAAAGCCATATCTATTTTGTAATTGTAAATAAATAGTATACTTTAATTTACGGAGATTGAAGTTATTGGGGAGGGGATACCATTTCCAGATACTGTATAGCAAATAAATTGCTTTGTTTATATAAGATTTACTAAATGTTTTTGAAATTTTCCATCTTATCGGGTTAAGCGAGTGGCTGAGTGAATTATGAGATCAGTTAGTCTTCCTCTTTTGTCAAAATTAATTCTAGGCCAAATAATTGTTGTTTTTATTTCTATCGCTGCGCTGGATATACTTTGTAACTTTAGGATCCCTGAAATAAGCTGGCCATTTTATTTCTTATCTTTTAGCAGAGACTAAATTAAACCGGAATCTTTATCTTAAGTGATCGAGCGGGTTTGCATGCAACTTGCTGAAATCATATTTTACGTAACAACGCTTGGCTTATTGTTGAGAAGTTGCGTGTTTGAAATTTCTTTCTGAAAGGATGACGAATATAATATTACTACGACTACGATAGCCGCATAAGAAAGGGTATGAAAATAGTAGAGGAACAGAGCGGGAAGCTGATAAGTTCAGCAGAAGAGAGCAGCTAACAGTGGGCATGCCACAAGCAACCGGCGTGCATGCGCACTTACTCATCGTCAGTTAAAAGCAGTTCAGTTGCCTACTTTATGAATGAGCAGCGTTTGAGCTGTATTTTGCACTAGCGTGCACACAGTAGATGCTGCATTCGCAAAAAAATTCACTGCATTTTTTGTTTGTTGCGATCATCACAAAGATCCTTTCAATGTGAGTGAGCTTGTGCTCAGCATGTAATAAAAACTTGCAACAAGGTATTGCTGCGAAAACACCGTGGCGTGGCCAGCTTCATTCATATTTTTGCAAGCCACAACACAAGTACACATATAAATCCAGCTCCTTTTCCAAAGAGCAAATTTTTGCGATTGATGTATGCATGCTGCATGCATACATGAAAGCATTTTCAGCAAGAATTAGTCATCAGCTGGGATGGGCTGCTGCCCAAACAGAAGTCAGAGAACTGAATATTAGTTTTCAAAAATTATATTATAATTAAGCACTAAGGCCTTAAAAATGTTCTTTTTCGCAAGTTCAACTCGTTAAGTGCCCGGTTGCTTTGTTTTCCCATTATTCCTAAATGAACTGATCATATGACTGGAATACCGGAAGGGAGATTATAATACATTGTCGGAATGTCATTTGACGTGGATGAAGACGGGTTCGCAAAGCCGTTGACTGTTTCTGTAGTCCGGCCTACAATCCCAATGGCATTTCCTGCAGTATGAAAATTAATTATTTTACAGATGGTGTACTGACGGATATATTTTAATACATTTTTTTTATTTT
Source organism: Acrocyrtus sp. NNG-2020 (assembly GCA_027744115.1). Classification (NCBI taxonomy): domain Eukaryota; kingdom Metazoa; phylum Arthropoda; class Collembola; order Entomobryomorpha; family Entomobryidae; genus Acrocyrtus; species Acrocyrtus sp. NNG-2020. The sequence goes on along the minus strand of JAHZND010003233.1, from coordinate 2,169 downwards.
TGAGTAGGACGAGTACCACCTTCCATGCGGTTTCAAAGGGCATGCACTTATCGTGAATATCATTGAATTTGACCAGCCACAGCTCAACAGAAAAGGGGCTATGCACGACACCACGTACATGAGTCAGCTCTGGGGTGGACTTGGATTCCGTACTGATAGCATCCGCGAGGGGAGGATCACGGCACACGACCTAAAAAATACTTTGAACGATTTCAAGAAAAAGTTGGAAACTGAGATGGACGAGATTTCGTGCATTGCTGTCTTCATCGGGAGTCACGGACGGGATCCCGATAAAATTCTGACCTCTGACATGAGCACTGTCGACCTGTACAACGACATTGTTTACCAGTTTGATGTAAGTCACTGTCCAGGACTGAACGTAAAGCTGCCGGGAACGAAGGAGGCGAGAAAGCTTTCGAAGCCAAAGCTATTTTTCGTTCAGGCTTGCAGGACTGAAAGGGAGGGAGCAGGAAATAAAAGTGCGTCAACTAAAATTTCAACCGACGAAGTGCTGGCACCTTCACTAACCGACGCGATTGTCTGCTACTCGACGATGCCAAAGACGGTAAGCTACAAGAACGGATACGGCTCCTTTTTTGCGTACTGTCTGACCTCGGTTTTCATGAAGAATGCGTACCGCAGCAGCCTCCACGATCTATTGCAGGAAGTGAGTGACGAGTCATGCCTTAATTTTTTAATTTTATTTTACTTTGCGGAGCGATTAAAACTGCTCATGGATTTGTCTACAGACTGCAGAAGAGGTCGTCAGGTATGACGGGAAGTTCCAACTCACGCACAGACACGCACAGGTGCCCACGTACAAGCCATATCTACTGGACGCCACCAAGCTCTACTTCAATATGGAGACGCTTTCCTTCCCACGGGTTCAGCTCAAAGAGACTTTGCTGCCCCATCGACTTCCATACTACGTCAGACGAACGCTGAGGACCAGAAATGTCCTTTCCGACGAAATATTTGAGCAAGAGAAGGCTGACATATTTTTATTCTCTGGAATGTCACTGGCTAAGGTTAGCGCTCTTGCAAAAAACGTGAGTGCCGCGAATTCAGGGGAACAACTAATGCAGAATGAGATCGTAGCAAGGTTCCTGGTGCTGAATCATCCAAGCCACTTTGAAAAGGTTTGCAAAAAAGTGGAAGGGCCAGTTCATTGGATATCTGCAGGACGGGATAAAAAGCTACGCTGGGTAAAGTCCAGAGGGGAGGTGGCATTTCTTCAGCAATGCGTAGCTGGAAAACATCTGCAGGATCTCGTAAGAGAAGAGGACTTCTGTACTAATTTAGAAGCGAATAGCAATGCACCGATCTGCATTGTGGATAGCCCCGGAATGGGAAAATCCATGATGTTGGCTGAGATAGGAAGACGACTAAAGGTACTTTACCCTACTAGAGCTGTCATCTTCTTAACATTGTCAGAGCTCATCGAAGAAATTACTAGAATCAAAGATATTCATGGGAACCTTGTCACAGCGATACAAAAAGCGCTGGGCAATTTGGCATGCGAGGACCCGCTAACCGGAGCGTTTCAGGACATGTTAGAGAGCGCTGATGAAACTGTTGGGGTGGAGCTTCTCTTAGATGGGCTAGACGAAATGCAGCCGGATCGACAAGCTCTTGCCTACGAGATTCTGCAGACAATCAGAGTATCCTTCAAGAGTATCCGGATGTGGGTAACTTCTCGCCCACACGTGCTCCACCAACTTGAAACTGCTTTGAATACCCTGGGACATCACATCTGTCCATTTAGTCATGACGACCAGCTCCATTCTATAACTTCCTACTGGACCCGTATTAGGAACGAGCTCGAGCCCATAAGGCTAAACCAGTTTGCTGTCCAATGTCTTCAAAACCTGAGCGAGAAAATGAGTTCGGGAGACGAACACATTGCCGGGATCCCTCTGCAGTGTTTAATGATTGCCGAGGTTTTCGAGGAGCCGGCTCACATCTACGCAGAATCAGGTGAGACACTTTCTATCCCAGCGGAACTTCAACTGAACTCAATCGCGGACATGTACCGGCTGCTCATTCAGAGGAAGCTGGACAAATACAAGAAGATCTCTGGGGATTCCGCAGTTGAGGATATCGTCGTACTAAAAATGCACATGAAGCTGGCATTCGAGCTTCTTCTTCCAGAGAGAAATCCTCTCGCAA